>OX457031.1:2638464-2672623 GCA_949752745.1 Protula sp. h YS-2021 | reverse complement strand
CACGGAGAAACAGCGAGTGGGAAGCAAAGGTTCCAAGCTGTACGCGTTAAAACGGCGCGGGATCAAAAGAACAGGCGTGGCGAAACAGGGCGCTTTGAAAAAGCGCGCGGAAAAAAGAGAGCGCAAGAGGTTTATGTGTAATATTTGTGGGGCGCGGTTTGATCAGAAAAGTGACCTCTTGCGGCATGGGATGTCTCACACTGGGCAAAAGCCTCACCGCTGCGCGTACTGCGCAAACTGTTATTCGCGCGCCAGTATTTTACGCAAGCACATGGCGCGGCAACACGCCGGCCAGATGGCGGATAGCGCGGACGGTGGCGCGAAGTCCGTAGCACCACCACCAGCACCCGCGTCACACGCGTGCGAGATGTGCGACGCGGAATTCTACAGTGTCGGTAACTTGGCGCGTCACCAGTTGAATACACACGGCCCGACAGATGGCGCGTACACGTGCGAATACTGTGGCCATCTGTTTCGTCGCCTCGACGTCTTGAAAAAGCACGCGGCCGCGAGACACGCGGAGACGAAGAACTTCGCCTGCGATATCTGCAGCAAGAAATTCGTGACCAGGGATTATTTGCGCACACATATTCAGCGCCATCTCAAACACGGGCAGCTTGTTCCGGAATCGCTGTCCGCTGAGCCCATGTCCCAGGGCGTACCCGACGGAAAGGAAGGAGAGCTGAAACAGGACGTGATCCACCACTCCTAGGATGGCGCGGGAATGTCCGCGCGCAAGCCCGCGTCGCGCATTTGTGTTGTGCAGAGAAGTGAAATGCCGCCCCCCCCAACCCCCTCCCTCCCCCCGCCCGTTCCACGTGGCCGGTTACGTGGTGTGGAGGAGAAGGGGTGGGAAGGTGGGGGGGGGGGGGACGTGAGAATGAAGAGGGAGGTCATAGGGGTGTGATTTAGTGGTGGGCAGGAGATGGTTGTGGGGGGGGGGGGGGAGGGGGGAGGCGGGAATAGCGCCTATACAAATAGACGAACTCGCAATCTCAACGCCCACCCCCACCCCCCCCCCCCCTCCCCCCTCAACCCTGAGGCCAAAAGGCAACGAACAGCGAAGTACTTCACTGGTGTGTATTGTACATTTCGCACACCTTACAGACTTGTTAGCGCTTTGGAAGGAAAAATTTGTTTATTTGTTTCCAAAGAAAAAAAAAAAAATTTGTAATGATGGTGATCGTGTGTCACTCCGGCACTACAGCCTTGCGCATTGCTGTGCAAAAAAAAAAAAAATGGATTCAAAACCCACTTGCTATAGTTTTGATGTTTTCTGTATTTAGCACGATAATTGATCAGTTACTAACAGCCTGCATAGATAAACAGCTTATGCGAGGATGAAAGGATCCGAACCCCCTTTAACTCCCTCCCCCTTTAACTCCCCCCCCCCCCCCTCCTTCTCCCCCGCAGCCTGGAGCACTGATGGCACGAGGCTGAACCACACGAGCGGACGGACTGATCCGAACCGCCCACCCCCCCCCCCCCCCCCCCGCCGTCCTTCCAGCAGCCTGTAGCACTGGCGGCACGAGCCTGAAAAGGTGAATAGTGCGAATGGTGTTCAGTTCAGTCCAAACGCAAGTGTGGTTATGTTTTTATTTTATCATTTTTGGTACAAATATATTCTCTTATCAATTCGATACTTTTTTTTTTTTGCACTTCTCTGCGATACTTTCTGTCGCGTAGTTTTGTTGCCATGACGATGTCAAGTACATACATTCAGTAGTGCGTAGCGTGACGTTTTCGATACTGTGAGAGCAGCGAGTACCGCTGCACGTACCAACCGCGCTTCTCTACGGGGAAAAATACTTCTGTTTCCTTTATACGGGTACTCGTAGTCATGAAATAAAGACCCATCCTATCATCCAGCTTATCCGCATTCCGCCCCCCTCCCCCGCCCCCCCTGTCCCCCCAAATTGACTAAAACTACGAAATGAATTATATAGATATTTAGATTTTAGATTCTTTAGATATTTAGATGTTGTTGTTTTTCTTCTTCTCTTTTTTTCTCTCTGCCCAACCCAACCCACTGTTCTGGACTTGTCCAAAACAAAATATTAAATTTTATTTTCTTTCATTTCTTAAGAAGAACACCAAACTAATTGTTGGAGTGTATTACACATTTTATACAGCAGTCTGCTGGTTACAAAACATTTATCATTTTGAGCTCACAATATTGTAATAAATGTATTTGTTTTTACTCATTTTGAAAATAAATTCTGTGCAATTTTATTGATTGTGAGGTGATCTTTATTTCTAATCACAGGTTACATTTTACAATGTTGAGAAAGAAAATATTTGACCAAAATAATAAAATTAGGAAATAAATAAATAAAAAGCGTGTTTCTTGCTTCTTCAGTCCACAGTCATTTCTACTGGAACATGGTCGCTTACATCTAAAGCCTGAAAAAAAAAAAATATGCATAAATTATTGCATTTTTCATTGTGATTGATTGCTTACATCTAAAGCCTGAAAAAAAATATGCATAAATTATTGCATTTTTCATTGTGATTGATTGCTTACATCTAAAGCCTGAAAAAACAAAATATGCATAAATTATCGCATTCTTCAATGTGATTTGTGTAAGTAAAGCTCGCGTGACCCCCCCCCCCCCCCCCCTTGGTCTAACCCCGCAAGCGAGACAAAGTCATAAGGGGGGCATCTTTCCGGTAGGAGTAGACTGGGGGGCATGGCTGTTGTGTGTGTGTGGGGGGGGGGGGGGGTAGGAGTAGGGCTACGCAGTTAACGATCAGAGTGAGAAATGAGTGGGGTGGAGAACGGACGTGATTGAGTATGTGTGGATGGTTGGAGGGGGGGGCGTGGGGAAGGATAATAATTGTTCTGTGCCATGGATCTAATTCGAAGGTGGGACCGTTGTTTGGAAGTGGGTTTGAATATGCTGTTTGTGTTACCATACAGATTGGAAAAACGCTGAGAAGTGTGTGTGTGGGGGGGGGGGGGGGGGAAGGGGTGATTTTGAGGCAGGGCGCTGAGCACCAATTTGGTGGTGGCAATTTTCATTCATTCCCACAAACACGGGGTTCTTTCGTTTGGTTAAAAAAGGAGATATTCTTTCAAGCTTAGGAGTAGTTTTAAAAAGCATGGTGACCAGTTGATACGTGAGTGCCCCCTCCCCTCCCAGGAGCCATCCCTCCTCCCACTGCCGTACCCCCCCCCCCACCCCCACCCTTTCCCCCTCGGCAGTCCACCAGCGGATAGAGAGATTAAGGAGGGAGAGAGGGAGAATCCCAAGCATACCTCCTCTTCTGTTAGATTTAAGTCGTCATCGAATCTGTAGGCCACGGCACTCCCTTCCTGGTAAGCGTTCTGTAGGTTCGGTCCCGCTATTATCAGCCTGGTTGATAAGATAAACCTTATCATTTGACAATCACGCAACAGATAATAGATTCACTTCTACTGTTCCGAGTGCAAGGTCGTTTTGATGTTCATGATTTTGGTCTTATTCTTTTAATATTATTCCATATTCAGGAGAGAGAAGATGGACTGAGAGCAGGGAGAGACAGATAGGGCAAGGAGAGTAAGACGGAAGATAGAGAGAGAGAGAGAGAGAGAGAGAGAGAGCAAGGAGAGTGAAATGGTACAGGCAGAGAGAGAGAGAGAGAGAGAGAGAGAGAGAGCAAGGAGAGTGAAATGGTACAGGCAGAGAGAGAGAGAGAGAGAGAGAAAGAGAGACAGAGAGAGAGACAGAGAGGAGAGAGAGAGTGAGGGAGGGGAGGAGGTGTGATTGAGTATCAGCATCTATAAGTTGTCAGAAAAGGTCCAGACAACATTAAAAAATGTTTTTCACCCAAACTATTTTGTAGAATAAAACTTTTTATGACACCGTTTTCTTATTGATGGCGACACGTTTTGTGTTCATGTAGAAATAATGTGGCCCAGGGGGAGGAAAACCGCGAATCTCACTGCCCCGCTCCTCCTCCCGCCCCTCCGCCCCCCCCCCCCCCCCCCCCGCCAGGAGACATAGCTCAGACGTCAATAATTGATCGTAATACCTATCGTATGCACATGTGTAGTCGGTCCTTGTTCGTGTGTTGACGTCATCGCCAATCAGCCAATCAAATCGCTCGTCTGTCCTCAGGCGGATGTCTGCCCAGTCGTCATCGCCAACGTAATCGCAAGCAGCGTTCAGGTCGCCACCGATAATGAAATCCTGAATAATAATAATAATAATAATAATAATAATAAATTTTGAAGTTAAGAGGAACAAAGATTTGCTTAATTAACGACAGAAATTATAACGAGAACTAATCGACAAGATATAGCGTAATATAGGTGGAAAGGGAGGGGGCGTTTCGCAGTTACTTCTAGCCCCACATAGCAGCCATGCGATCATACACGTGAAGTGCGTCGGTCTTAGCCAGGCAGGGATGTGTTTAGAGAGCGAGGGGGGGGGAGGGGGTCTGAGGAGCGGGGGAGGGGAAGTCATAGTTACCTCTATGCCCCACATAGCAACCATGCCGTCATAACGTCAACAAGTGCGTCATTTTCAGCCACGGCGTCGTCTGGCTTGGCGTGAAGGGGAATAAAACCAAATTCACCCACCACTAAAAGAAAGTAGGTAACTGAAAATCATCCTGAAAAAAATTATATCAGCTTTTGGCCAATTTCTGGCGGATCGCCAAAAAAAGGTAACTTCTCAAGAGAGAACAGCTTAGTGAACATTAACGCAAAGCTTGAAGCAAATCTGATCAAAATTGCACTGCAAAAAAACATTATGAAAACTGGCAATCAGCAAATTATTCTTATTATTTATTTAATTATTTGGCCAATTTTTGGCGGATCGCCAAAAAAGTTACTTTTCGAAAGTGAACCGCCTGGGAATCATTTATAACAAAATTAGAATATAAAAATAAAGTCCAACATCAAACAGTCATTTTCGGCAGCATTTAGCCAAAAATAGAATTATTCATATGAAAATTAATTTGGTTATAGTAATTACTGATTTAAAGAACTAATTTTTCATAGAAATAATCAAATTTTATCATCTAAATAATTTAATTTTAATATCCATAATTATTTATATGGATTACTCCTTTAGCATTTCCGAATTTGAAATATCAGTAATTATTTAAAGATATTTAGAATTTAATTTCAGATATCTGAAGCCCATTTCTTTACATCGAGAATTAACAAATCATGTTAAATATCAAAAATTATTTTTGATGTCTAAAATAGAATTTCAGATCTGAAAGGTTAATTTAAAATATTTAAAGTTGTATTTCAAATAGAAAAGTATTTGTTATACCTAAAGTTCAATTTTAGATATCAGTAATTGTATTTAAAAATCAATTTTAGATATTAAGAATTAAAAAACAATGCTTGATAACTAATATTTAGCAAGAAATAGTCTTGACACATTTTCCAAAGTTTCTTTTCAGAAATTCACCCAAAGGTATGTTATAAATAAAAATATATATTTTTACTGTCTGTAGTAATTACATGTAGCTCCGATTATTTTTAGAAATTACCATTAATTACGGTATTGCATTTTGGTTACTGACAAACAATGTGACGCTACCTGAAAACGTGTTGCAATGCCATATACATAAAAAATAAATCTCAAAAGTTACACTCCAAAGTCACATAAGATATTGCCTTTAAACGGTTTTACACGTACATAATGACAATAGGTTTCATTTTGCAAAACTTCATCATATTTACGTAGCCATCACATGTGTGACTTCAGGCAAACAACCACAAAAAATAAATAAATAAATAATAAAAAAAAAATTGCGAACAGTTTTACTTGATTTTTACCAACTTATTTCACCGCATGCATTTTATAAAACGTTCTTTTTAGGATGCATTGTTGTTCACGAGGTGGATCAATAGTTTTCTCTTGCAATATTGTTTTATACACTGTTAGATATATATATTTTTTTATTTTAATATCTAAAATTAATTTAATTGAAGATAGATATCTCGCATTGAGTTTTAGATATAAAAATATTTTTTTACATCTTAAGTTCAATATCTGATATCTAAAATTTAATTTTAATTGTCTAAAATTCAATTTTTGCATATTTTAAAATATTTTTGTATGTCTAAAATTTTGCAATAAATGCAAAAAAGGGGATTCCATATATTTATGAATATAAAGAGTAATTAGCGGCATAAACGTGTTCTATAGATTACCAGTATCGAAAGTATCAAATCTGACTACATATGGTGGTCTTTCGAATACGTCATCAATTCTGTCAGCGTCCCACTGAAATGTATCAGTAAAGCGCATTTTGCTTCCTCTGTAACAAAAAAAGCGCATTTTGCTTCCTCTGTAATAAAAAAAGCGCATTTTGCTTCCTCTGTAACAAAAAGCGCATTTTGCTTCCTCTGTAACAAAAAAAAGCGCATTTTGCTTTCTGTAGCAAAAAAAGCGCATCTTGCTTCCTCTGTAACAAAAAAAGCGCATTTTGCTTCCTCTGTAACAAAAAAAAGCGCATTTTGCTTCCTCTGTAACAAAAAAAGCGCATTTTGCTTCCTCTGTAACAAAAAATTCTCCTTTGTGCCTTTCATTTTGTTTTTAACTTCACTAGTAAAACTAACTTTATTCATTTGTACTAATTAAAATAATTAATTTATATCAATTAAAATAATTACATCATCATGATAAGTGTTCATATTACTAAAATACTAAAATAATCTTAATTTGGAGTCTTCGAAAAGTATCGGATATTTTTGGAAATGTCCGTGAGAAAATTTCCTTTATGTGGAATGTATGGGGCTGGATTTATTATATGATATATTGATAAATAACATTTTAACCGCTTATTTTAGAGTTACTTAGAATTATCAAATCTTTTTTTTTTTTTTTTTTTTAATTTTTCGGAAATTACCGAGGTGTTTTACATCTCGGAATTTTTCGGAAATATATATCTGAAGCAGTTTGCTTTATACAGAATTGTAATACTGAGCATAATATCTTATTATTATCATCGACTCTTTATCGCTAATGTTTGAATTACTGATCTTTAACGGGCCATAGTGGTCTTTCAATAAATAAATAAATATGGTTCCGGAAATTTCCGTGACGTTTCTACGTTACCTGTAGAAGAAAGCGTACTGCTCAGTGGATGACGTTCTGCCGAGCCTTTCACTCATAGTCATTGAGAACGGGTCGTTATTTGCGCTAAAAATAGAAAGAAACGTGATCACACATTTCAAGTAATCATATGTGTATAAATAGATATTTATGAAGACATCAATGATGTTGATATTGGAATTGGTATCCATATTGTTACCCCATGGGTGTATAATCAGCTTGGAATAATTTTTTGAGCACCTCGAAATGTTGACGAAGACCGGAAATGTTCAACATAACTATTAAAAAAGTGATTCATATTTGTAAAAGTTGAGCTATAGATAAGAGGCCATTTTACTTGATAGATACATATATGCAAAAAAAAAAAGTTATAAAATTAAAAAATTAGCAACAAAAATAAAAAAAAACACAAAAAAAAAAATTACTTGTTGCATTCGGCCAGAAGTTCATAGATGGCCGTCTCCGAAGCATCCCGAATTTCCTGTATCAGCACCAGGTCATATCTATTTAGAATCTATAATTAAAAATATAGGAACCAGTAAACACAACATAAAAGCTATGTCTAAGACAACCAATACAAATATACACATAATATAAAATAATATATTACCAGTAAAAGGAGGTTAACATAAATCAGAGAACATTTATTTGTCGTGAATTGGTGCAATGTAGTTGTTTAATTAGAGTACCATTATTTTTCATGAAACTTAATTGTAAACGCCTCTCGGCGTTTGGAAAAGTTTGATTTGTTGTTAACGTTATGGTTTTGGTTTGACGTTGTTGAAACGTATTTACCCGTTGGGCTAGATTAGAAACGTTGTTATAGAATTCCTGTGCTGTTTGGAAGAAATTCACATAACATAAATCTTTTTCTCTTTCAGAATAGTCGGCAGCAAAAAAATGAAAGTAGTACTGCATTTCTTGTCATATTCACTTTATTTATATAATCAAAGTCAACCGTTTATCGCGTGTATATGTTGAGGGCTTTGTCCGTATGTCGCACAGGTATTGTGACGGTTAAATCTTAAATTAACACTGAGTTCTATGTGTTTCAAGTGTTCGCTTCTTTCTGGCGTTTCTGTGTCAGAAAAGGAGCGAAATTTTCTAAGGGAGCGAAAGTTGACCAATCACAGGTGCGCCTTTATTGTGGTCACGTGATTGGCAATGCAGTTTCGCTCCATCCCAGTTTGGGTGTTTTTCAACTTCAAATATTTAAGCTGTATTTAACATAAATGTTATACAATTGTGCAAAACATAGTTTGTCTTAGGCCAGTGTTATGTTTGAACTGGTTTCAGCTTATTTACGTGTCTGTTAAGTAGTTTTTGACTTCGCCATTTTATGTTTTTCAATCGTGTCGCGTTTAATGTTAAAAACAAATGCATCGGTTTTATACATGTCATACGTTCAGTTCTATATTGCTCTAATGTCTTGCGGTGTTATTTACGTGTTCGTTATCAGTTTGATGCGTTTTTATAAGACCCTTGTTACAAAGCGGGAGCAAAGGCTTTTATATTGGTGTCACCTTTTCTTTAAGCGATAATTCAATAATTGGTGGTCACTTTGCTAAGTAAAAGTGTTGATTCATTTTCTATTAGAGTGTTGTTTAGTTTTACCTCGCCTAAACCTTTCGCCCCCTAGAAATGAGTATAAAATGTAAAAATAAAAAGTTGGTCCTCAAACAGGAGCGAAAATTGACCAATCAGAGTAACCAGAAAAAGAAGTCACGTGATCTCTGACGTTGTGCTATAAATACTCGCTGAAAAGTAAAAGGCAGCACACATCTCGTAAAGCCTAGAAGAGCGAAGAGTGAATGCAATAGCGCTTAAGCAGATCAGCAAAGGGAAAAGAGGTCAGAAGAGAAGTGCGAGCATAGTTCGGTGCGTTTAGAGGATTAGCACGAGATCAGAATTATAAAACCGGAGTATTGCGTGATGTTAGGGATTAACGTCAGTAATTAGAAAAGGGGTTAGAGTAGTGTTATTTTTAGGGTGTTTCCAAGCAGTCAGGAGTACCTTCATTTTTTAGATATATGGATATTATTATCGCATTTATAAGTTCCAAGGAATAACTATTGTACGTGAAAAAATTGATATTAATATGTCGGTTTATCTGTTTCTCTGTTGGCAGAGAATCTATACATTTGCATAGAGTTGAAGGTGCCGGATCTTCACCCGTGTCTTAGAGCCCTCTGTTGTTAGAACAGAAGGGCCACAGTAGCGCATTACTTGACGTGTTTTTTGTCATTGCTTTTCATGACGTTCTCGCTCGTATCTCCTCCTTTTTTTTGGAGAGTCAGTCGTTCGGGTTATGAGTTGTTGTCGCGTGTGTGAAGACGAATGCTGTTGCTAAATAAAGAAATGAACTAGAAGCTGTGTTCTTTCTTGTGTGCAACAGGCAAAAAAAAGTTAAACGTCCTGCCACATTACTTGAAACCTAGCCGGGTTTCCATTAACAATTCTCGAACTTCGTTTCGATGTTTGACGTTCGTCGCGACGTCAGTCCGGGACGTCGATGCCTGTGTCAACAGTGGTTGGCAGCGGAGGACGAAGATGATGACGATGAATTGGAAAAAGAAGTTCAACCGGTGATGACTGCGCCACGGTCAGCAACCAAGACAAGGCGGGCATCCGGTAGTAGCAAAGCCGGGCTTCCTGTCCAACCAGTGGCAGAGGAAGCCAGGATAGAAGACAAGGACCAGGATCCCAAGGCCCGCCTGAGAGAAGCACTTCTGCGCCGACGGCAAGTGCAAAGAAAGCTGCAGCTGGAAGAAGAGGAGCTTCAGCTTCAACTCAAGCTAAAGCGCAAGCGTGAACTCCTCATAGCCCAGGAGGAGTTGGAGCTAGCGTGCCTGGAAGCCGGGATGGATCCGAGCAACGACGAGGAGGGTCAGCAGCTGAACGAGCCAGTCGATCCCAAATCGCCCGCTGCAGCAGCCCCGCAGATCATCATAACGGACAAAGAGGAGCAAGTTGCACCCACAGGGGTGCGGAAGGAGGCAACCCAGGCGCCATTCACTAAGCCTGGCTACGTCTCCCAGCCGCTGATGCCGGCACCGTTGCCGGCTCCCATGACCCACAGTATCCCAGGGCTGATGCAGTGGCCCCAGATGCCGATGTTCGAGGGGTCGGCACTCGACTACGCCGAATTCATCCATGAGTTTGAGACGACAGTACACCCCCGAGTACCCGACAAAAGGACGAGACTAAGCTACCTGGTGGCTTGCTGCGAGGGAAGAGCGAGGAAGGCAATCAAGGCATGCCGTTTGCTGCCGGATGAAGAAGGCTACCTGCACGCTCGTAGCATCCTGCAGTCAAGGTTTGGGAGACAGCACGTCGTGACCCAAGCCAGTCTGGATGCCGTGCTGCAGGGACCCGCGATTAAACCTGGAGACGGAGAGGCCTTGATGACGTTAGCGTGTGACATGGAGGAATCCATCACTACGCTGGCGGCGATGAAATGCGAGTCCAGGGCCGACAACATCGACACCCTGTTAAAGGTTGTGCAGCGCCTTCCATCCCACATGCGCAACCAATGGACCGAGGTGGCTCAGAGGAGCTACGAGAAGAACAAGGAACCGACTTTCCGAGACCTGATGGCGTTCATCAGCGAAAAGGCAAGATCGGCATGCAACGTCTTCGGCCAGTGCGCGGTCAAGAAGGAAGAGAAGCCGAAGGTAAACAGTCATCAGGTCAACAGGACAAGCCGTATAACGACGTTGGCGACCGCAGCCGGAGGCCAGCAACCCCCTCGCCAGCAACAGAAGCCCAGGAACTGCGCGGCGTGCGACGGCAATTGCAAACAGGTGTCAGACTGCGGGCAGTTCCAGAAGATGACGCTCCAACAGAGGCTTGAGTGCTCTAGAAATGGCCGACTATGCAACAACTGCCTAAAGCCCGGACACTTCGCGCGGGATTGTCGTCGGGAGAAGCAGTGTAAGGTTCCGGACTGCACCCGTAAGCATCACCCTTTGTTCCACGAGTGGGGTAATGCGGTAATCAACTGCACGGCGGCAACCGGAACCAAGATGGGCTTCATGGGTGTGATCCCAGTGGTGGTGGAGGCCGAAGGAAGGGTCTGTTTGACCTACGCCCTGCTCGATGACGGAAGTGAAAAGACGCCGTGTAGCGAGGCTTTGCTCCGAGAGCTGAAAATAAAAGGAAAAGCAGTAAACTTCACAGTCAGCTCCGTCACCTCCAGCCAAGAAACCTACAGCGGCAGAGAGGTTGATCTGATGATACGATCGCTCGAGGGTGGACCGGATCTGAGATTGGTCCGTGTATGGTCCGTCAAGAATCTGCCCGTGTGTACCGACAGTATGCCGAGCGAGGAAGATCTGCGGAAATGGGCCCACCTCCGAGACGTCAAGATTCCCCAGCTGCAGAAGGGTTGCGTCTCTCTGCTGATCGGCACTGATGCACCACGAGCACACGTCCCCATAGAGGTCAGAAGTGGAGCCGATGACGAGCCATACGCCATCCGCAGCGAGTTGGGATGGGCAGTCCGAGGACCAAGGGGCCAGAACTCGGCAGTGTCTGAGCGGCGAATCCACGTCAACCTCACCCGAGTAGTCGACGTGCAGCTACAAAAGCAGCCAGAGAAAATGTGGCAAGCCGACTTCAGCGAGACCAGCAAACCCAGTTGCCCGGTCGCTGTGTCCGAAGAAGACAGGGTGACCTCCAGAGACTCGAGAGCAGGCGACGCCGCCGGTCGGGAAGCGTGGTCGGAGGGTCCGGCGTTTCTCTGCCAGGCGGAAAAGGAGCGGCGGCAGACTCAACCAGCAGGAAAACCACTGGTTGACGACCCAGAGCTACGCCTCCCGAGAGCTAATGCGCAGCCACTGCGATTTCAGAGGCTGCTGGACGATCGAGCCGGAGGAGAGGAGCAGCCCAAACAGACGTTTCAGACCCTGAAAGACGTCCAGAAGGCCGAGAAAGCGCTGGTCCGGGACGTGCAGCGAACGTTTTTTAAAGAAGAGGGGTGTAAAGTGACGCAAGGGGAGGCTGTTCCCGCTCAAAGTCACCTGGCTGTACTGGATCCTCGAGCACGAGACGGTGGGATGACGGTGAAAGGAAGTTTGCAATCTTCAGCCCTGCCAAGCCGAGCCAAGCATCCCCCAGTATTGCTGGATGAACATCGCCTAACTAAGCTGAAGATCCAAGACGTCCATGGAAGGAGTGGTCACGTGGGTGCAAATCAGGTCTTGGCTAAGCTGCGGGAGCCAGTGTGGATCGTCCGAGGTCGTGCAGTAATCAAGCAAGTGCTGGGCCAGTGTGTGGGATGCCGCCGGAGGAGGAGGAAGTGGAGGAAGTCGGAGCGAGACGTACGCGAGAATGACGTGGTTTTACCAATACAGGACGCCCCGAGAGGACAGTGGCCCCTTGCTCGAGTCACGGGTGTCGACCCAGGTCTAGACATACCCGTGAGAACCGTCGAGGTCACGAGCAGGGGACGAACGTACCGACGTCCAATCGCCAAGCTATGTTTGCTGGAAGCAAGTGATTAACTGGTGCAAACGCCAGAGAGGGGGAGTGTAAACGCCTCTCGGCGTTTGGAAAAGTTTGATTTGTTGTTAACGTTATGGTTTTGGTTTGACGTTGTTGAAACGTATTTACCCGTTGGGCTAGATTAAAAACGTTGTTATAGAATTCCTGTGCTGTTTGGAAGAAATTCACATAACATAAATCTTTTTCTCTTTCAGAATAGTCGGCAGCAAAAAAATGAAAGTAGTACTGCATTTCTTGTCATATTCACTTTATTTATATAATCAAAGTCAACCGTTTATCGCGTGTATATGTTGAGGGCTTTGTCCGTATGTCGCACAGGTATTGTGACGGTTAAATCTTAAATTAACACTGAGTTCTATGTGTTTCAAGTGTTCGCTTCTTTCTGGTGTTTCTGTGTCAGAAAAGAGCGAAATTTTCTAAGGGAGCGAAAGTTGACCAATCACAGGTGCGCCTTTATTGTGGTCACGTGATTGGCAATGCAGTTTCGCTCCATCCCAGTTTGGGTGTTTTTCAACTTCAAATATTTAAGCTGTATTTAACATAAATGTTATACAATTGTGCAAAACATAGTTTGTCTTAGGCCAGTGTTATGTTTGAACTGGTTTCAGCTTATTTACGTGTCTGTTAAGTAGTTTTTGACTTCGCCATTTTATGTTTTTCAATCGTGTCGCGTTTAATGTTAAAAACAAATGCATCGGTTTTATACATGTCATACGTTCAGTTCTATATTGCTCTAATGTCTTGCGGTGTTATTTACGTGTTCGTTATCAGTTTGATGCGTTTTTATAAGACCCTTGTTACAAAGCGGGAGCAAAGGCTTTTATATTGGTGTCACCTTTTCTTTAAGCGATAATTCAATAATTGGTGGTCACTTTGCTAAGTAAAAGTGTTGATTCATTTTCTATTAGAGTGTTGTTTAGTTTTACCTCGCCTAAACCTTTCGCCCCCTAGAAATGAGTATAAAATGTAAAAATAAAAAGTTGGTCCTCAAACAGGAGCGAAAATTGACCAATCAGAGTAACCAGAAAAAGAAGTCACGTGATCTCTGACGTTGTGCTATAAATACTCGCTGAAAAGTAAAAGGCAGCACACATCTCGTAAAGCCTAGAAGAGCGAAGAGTGAATGCAATAGCGCTTAAGCAGATCAGCAAAGGGAAAAGAGGTCAGAAGAGCAGTGCGAGCATAGTTCGGTGCGTTTAGAAGATTAGCACGAGATCAGAATTATAAAACCGGAGTATTGCTCGTTGTAGGGATTAACGTCAGTAATTAGAAAAGGGGTTAGAGTAGTGTTATTTTTAGGGTGTTTCCAAGCAGTTAGGAGAATCTATACATTTGCATAGAGTTGAAGGTGCCGGATCTTCACCCGTGTCTTAGAGCCCTCTGTTGTTAGAACAGAAGGGCCACAGTAGCGCATTACTTGACGTGTTTTTTGTCATTGCTTTTCATGACGTTCTCGCTCGTATCTCCTCCCCTTTTTTTGGAGAGTCAGTCGTTCGGGTTATGAGTTGTTGTCGCGTGTGTGAAGACGAATGCTGTTGCTAAATAAAGAAATGAAATAGAAGCTGTGTTCTTTCTTGTGTACAACAGGCAAAAAAAACGTTAAACGTCCTGCCACATTACTTGAAACCTAGCCAGGTTTCCATTAACATTAATTGTCAAACTCTAAACTGATAGGCGAGAATGGTACCATTTGCTTATTTGTTTATCAAAGAAAAAAAAACACAGATAAGTGAAAGGAACATCGTCCTTTCAAAAGATTGTGCCATCAGATTCAGTACACGATTTCGAGATTTACTCTTCAGCCTCGGACGACATAAAAGTGGTTACCAGTTTTGGAGATAAAAAATGCATGAGACAAAACGCCAACTTTAGTAGTTTTCTTATTTGATTCTTTAATGTTTGCTTCCTTTAAACTAAGTGAATTTTATTCTGAGCTTATGCACTATGAATTGTGATCGGATATGCAATGCTAAATATTCCAGGTGTTTGGCCAAAATCTTATTAAGAAAATACTTTTAATGCAATGGTCCATTTCCCACCCATCAGCTCACATTTAATCAAATTGCGTGTGAGGAATAACACTGTTGTGATGACCTTTACACGTTATCTTCAGACCTTGTTATATCAATGAGCATTATCTGTGCCACTATAATGCTGCATTATATGACAATTAATTTTAAAAATCTTTCTCGCATATAATATAGTGCTAAAATATAGTACATTGGTTCGAGATCATTGTTCATTGTTTTAGTTCACATTTGAAAGCTGAAAATGATTACACTAAGTGGCATGATTCCTTTATCAAATAACAAAAAGTAATTCTTTTTTGTGCCTTATGCTCAAAAGAAAGCGACAAATGGAGAATGTTGTTGTTGCCGTTTTTATTGTCAAAGGAAATCTTTGATCATTAGAAGTGACGGATTTTTCCTTCTAAAGAGTTTGTTATTTTTTCCAACAATGTTTTCTTCTACGGCGCCCATTCAATTTGTAAATTCATCTGAAATATAGGTTACAACCCATGCCTTCGATAAGCTACCAGATACTTCCGAAACTACCCGAATGCTTCCGGAACAATCCGAATGCTTACCTCCACCAGTGCTTCTACAACTTCTGGTTCGTCCATTTTGGAAACTCCAAATACCTATATTAAAACAGTTTATATATATTATTGCTCTATTTGCATGAAACCCTGTACTTCATCGATGATTCTGAATTCCAGAAATTGTAAACTTTTCTTAAAATATTTTTCCTGTCACAAAAATAAATAAATTCAGACTTCCAATAATAAAGCTTATATCATGCGAGCAAAAGTAATTACGTTTGTTTTCTCAGCAACATTAACACACAAAATAAAGTCTGTTCCGTTTGGATTAAGCTGACATTGTACTTTAAAAGAAATATTATGTAAGATGTCACTCTCCAGAAGGGTGGGGCGGGGGCGGACTCTTGGTATCATATGTGTTACTATGTGTCTTACCAAAATCGCGGAAAACTGGGGTGGTAATTTTTAGGCCAGACACGGTCAGGGCAAGGTGCCAATTTGGTTTTAAAAGGGTGCAGTTTTTACTGAGTACACCGTGTTTCCAACAAAATTGCACACCGCATTTAGCACTTTGAGTGTAAGGTTCGCTTTGAAAAGTCAAAGACGCGCATGGTAACCAGATGGTGTGTGAGTAACCCCCCCCCCCCAGAACGTAAATACATATTTTCATTCTGGCCATGGCGTTTTTGCCACAGATTCAAAACAGTACAAATTGAAAGTATGACATAAAGAATTTACAATTTTGAAATAAATGTCTTGAAATCATGAAATTAATTTCCTGAAATCAAGAAATAACGATGCTTAAATCATGCAATAAAGATCTTGAATTCATGAAAAATAGAGCTTGAAATCATCAAATAAAATCGTGAAATCATGAACTAAAGATATTTAAAACATGAAATAAAGATCCTTAACACACGAAATCAAGATTTTGCATTCCAGAAATACAAATTTTAAAACCTTTAATAAAGATCTTAAAATTATAAAAATTAAGATTTTGAAACTGGGTAATGTTCTTGTGCAGTACATTCAAAAGAGTGTAAATACCTGAATATTAAATGCACCAATAAGAAGGGGTCCTGCTTTTTTCTCTTCCACAAAAGCCTGGACTGCCTCAAGGACAATTCCGGCCAATACGGCAAGTATCAACACCTTCATGCTTACAGCTCAGTAAATTCTAACAGCGCCTTTAATGTTTCTCACGTATTTATATCTGAGAAACGACTACCTGTTTTTCAGATAGGAGCACTCTCTTATTTCTATGTGTTGATTTCTATAGTGAATATATATTTACAGAAAGAGCTAAAATTCTTACAGTCGGTCTGCTATCTTCAGCTAAAAATTCAATTAAAACGGACATGAAGACTAGTTCCTATTCTTCCTGATTGTTTCTCTAAAATAAAAACAACACGTGAACCTTGTGTTTTAGTCTGAGGCAGTTGAAAAAGATAAAATAAGAGATTCGCAAAAAGGCAAATAAGAATAAATACTTTAAAAACGACAAATAGACACTGCTGAAACTAAGTTTCCAACGAAAAAATTTTAAGAAATGCTTTGGTAGTTACCCAATGAAAAAAAATTAAAGAAATGCTTTGGTAGTTACCCAACGAAAAAAATTAAAGAAATGCTTTGGTAGTTTTTTTCTGGCTCCGTTTTACCGAAAAAGAACCCCTATACGGTACCAGACATTTTAAATCTATGTTGTTTACGCAATAAAACAAGTTTTTTAACACATAATACTAAGCAAACAATATTAAAAAGTGAAAAGTTTTTGTCCACTTTGAGGATTGCAAGTTCTCTCAACAGTACTAATGAACTGTTCTACTGTCATTTTGAAAATGACCACAAATTTAAGATCTATGTTGCTCACAATGTAGCAACAAGAATTAAGACATAACTAAGCAAACAATATCGAAATTTGCACTTTCTTCCAACAGTACTAATGAGCTGTTCTACTGTCACCTTAAGACATCAGTACTGTTTCACTGCAAACTGCACGTCTGATTACACGCACCTTGTTTGAAGATAATATCAAAGTTGCCAGCCATTATACCGTTTTATCAATTTTAAGCCGTGACAGAACGCCTTCAAACATGGAAATTGTAACGCCTTGATATAGGAATAGATCATAGCGCTGGGTGTTTCCTGTTTTATTCGCACACGCGTAGAACGCATTCTGAACGAAATGCGCAGCACTAATTAAACTAAGATAGCTATAAATTGCACTAATAAACTCTTTCAAACACTTTCCAGCATTGTGTCGTCGCTTGTGTGTCTCATGGCAACGTCTGTTAAGCACAGCAAAAAAAAAAAAAAAAAAAAAAAAAAAAAAAATCCTCGTCATTGCCTCGTTGGCTTATACGTAAAGCATTGGAAATTCTCCTTTCGCCTTCGTTTCCATGTGGTTTAACTTCCCTTCCCTCTCAAGCCCGATTTAATTCTAGATGAGGAGGACATATGTTGTGCCATACCTCTGCAGTTATATTGCAAGAGCAAAATTAGTTCAGATTGACGTTGAAATTGGTATGGTGATGTTCAAAATGCCAAGTTGGTCATTAGAAATATTTTTCTGAACAACATTATAATGTCCTCTTACACGTAAGTACTCAGTTTAGTCCTCTTCAACGTAAGTGCTCATCTTATACGTAAGTACACAGTTATCATCACGTTTTTATGTATATTTTTCAAGTAAGAAACTGATTAATCTTCCAAATTATTGTCAATGTTACAAAATAAGGAGAACCATTATCAAGATATGCAGTAAAAATTCAATTATGATGAATAAAACTTTTGCAATCAAATATCATTTGGATAGTAAAAATGCAATTATCATAAATAAAACTTTTGCAATCAAATGTCATTTGGGCAGTCAATGCATTTGTGCCTGACTACGCCAGAGTAATTAACAATGATTAATGTATATTCTAAATGAGGTATTTACAGCCTGTATAGCTGCTAGATTTAATCCAAAATAACTCTGTCCCAGCCCGGAGGGGCCACTAGGTATCACATGTGTTACCATGCATGTCCAAAAAAGCGCAGAAGGAGGTAATTTTGAGTCCAGATGTGGTCCGTGAGAAATACCAATTTTATTAAAAGGAGATGAATTATAATCAATATTCTGCGTTTCCGATAAAAGGAAGGTTCTTTCGTAATTTGGATTCCGCGTTTGGTAAAAAGGGCTATAAATTCAAACTCAGCACTTAGCGTTCAGGGTCGTTTTAAACAGTCGTGGACAAGCATGGTACCCAATCTATACTTGAGTGGCTCCGTTGAAGTCACAGTCTCTTTAAATATTGTTCAATAGCGTAGTTTCTACCAGGCACAAAACAAAACAGCTGTTTATTTGTTGCTTTTAAAAAGTAAAGCGGTATTTTTAAAAGTATTTAAGCATTTTTCAATCAGTTACAATTCCTCCAGACGATAACATTACATTTTACAGTATCCTATAATATTTTTGCAATTAACGATTACACTAAATTGAAATAAATAGCTGTTGTAACTTTCACATTCACAATTATTTGTTAATTCATAGAAAAATCTTCTATAAACAGATGAAATGTCACTTGGTAACATCGGTAGAAGGATGTCACGTCAAAGCTGTTAATTAGCCTGGTATGGACAATTAGCTAATGATTAACATTTGCAGCACAGACAAAGGACAGACGATAGGTACACTGGGACACCACTGGCAAATAGGAACACCACTAGGAATGAATTGGAGAAATCTGATTTCCGGGTGATTCTTCAGCGGAACCTTTGGGGCCGGAATATCTCCATAATAAATGGCATCTAGAAAGGTACTAATTAAAAGTGGTTCTATCTATGAGGAGGACCCACTTTAGAGGTGGTTCATTTCCTTGGTCCCCCCCCCCCCCCCCTGTTTCCAATACGTGTCGTATCGAAGCCAACAGTGACATGTTCGTTATTGATAAAACCTTCCCTTATAAATGATTCGATATTTGCCAGTTGATCTATGGTACCGCTTTCTTTTCTAAAGTCACTTTGAATGTCGGTTAGGGACTCATTTTTCTCCCAATGCCAAGTTAATCTTCAGGTTATCGTTTGTTCAATTATCTTGCACAATGAAGCTGCTAAGGATATAGGACAGTAATCGGGGGCGTTAGTAAGATCCTTATTTGGTTTTGGGATGGGTATAATGGTGGCTTCTTTCCATATTTCAGGGACGTTGGCTGTAGTCCAAAAGTTGATTCAGTAATTCAAGGATGATTTCAAGGGTTTCTTCAGGTAAGTGTTTTGAAACTTGAGCGTGCAGGTCATCTGATCCAGAAGCTGAATCGTTTGAACTACACATTGCGTCCTTCCACTCCGTCAGGTTAAAGGTACTACTGCAGTGTTTCCAATTATTTGAGATTTCATTTTCTTTCCATTTTCAACGTTTATTTCCAAATGCACAGTAAAAGACAATACAGTACAAAACAGTGGCCTAAGTAACTATAAAATATATTGACAGTTTGGAAAGGGAACAAGCAACAGCTAAAAGCTTACTCCTCGCTTGCCCTTTGCAATGTTTTTAAGAATAAGTTTCATACAACCATTTCAGTATTGACAGTAAATTTATAGTAAACAGTAAAGTGACCATACGAAAATAAAGAACACATAAAAGCTGATAAATTTAGAACAGAGGCAATCGTCGATTTGTATTTTAGCATACTATACAATTATACTCTTGTGGATTTATGAAGTGCACGAATCTGAGAAATTTAATAGCTATAAGTAAACATATGTACAGATTTTCAATTTGATGTATTAACGCATAGTTTTGAGCATGGCAAAGTAGCTTATATAGAGTAGTTTACATATTAAGTTATGCATAGCTAGACATAAAATGCATTTAAAATTTTGCTTTGAAGGAGGCTCCATATGGTAGATATTTAAAGTCGTGGGGTAAGGAATTCTGAAGATTAACTCCTCTAATACTTATGCAATGTTTTAACGGTTAGTTTTTGACTACAACACCATAAAGTTTCCCTGTTGCTTTGTAGCCCGCTCACTCTTTACGATCTTGAACAACCGTTGAACTGCATTTGGTAGGGCACATATCAATCAGAGTTTTGAATTTTAGAATATCATAAAATGTTAGAGACGAAGAATTATAAAATACTGTATTTGAATGTTCACAAAGTCCCGCACCATTTACAATTTTCCCTGCTGCTTTCTGCAATCCGTAAATAGATTTAGTGTTTGTAGCTAGCGTAATACCGTAGGAGTCATCCAAAACTTCCCATTTAAAATCTAAAAACAAGTTATAAGATGCCGTTGAGAGGTCGATCGAGGTTTTTGAACCAGTACCAGGATGCCTTTACAAAAACGAAGTGTGCTTTATTTGGAGACGCCAAATGCGCGGAGCATGGAAAATTACTTTTGTTGGTTTAGTAAGAACGACTAGTGGGTGGGCATTTCAAATACGATACATTAAATGTTCAAATAAACTCTCAGCTACAGCTGCTCACTAGTCTGGGTGAGGGGCGGGGGATGCCATTTCATAGATTAAGTAGCAAAGCAATGCTTTTTGAAAAAGTTTTCGAACTGGTAAAAAAGGCTTTAGAAAGGCTTTATAATCTGAAAAAGCCTTATTTTGCCTGTAAATAAAAAAATCAGGATGCAAAAGTTTAAAAAGTTTAAAAACTTTAAAAAGTCTACTCGACAAAGGAAAGTAACTTTAAAAATATTAATTTTTAGCCAATCGTTTAATATTCTGTCATTGAAAAATTTGTTATTTTTTTTTCCAATTTTCCAATGAGGATGCACTTTCACTTGTTTGCTACGGGAAATATGAGGAGTGTGGTGAAATGCTTGTGGTGGTTTTATAACAACGACGCGTTGACGCAAGATCTAACCTGGTCACTACGGATTGTGCACAATTATTGACGGGGTGGGCGGGGCGTGGGGAACGGGGTAGGGTGAAGGATGTTGTTTAGTAGATTTAGTATCAAAGATATGTTGTTCTTTCCAGAAAGGTTTCGAACAGGGTCTTATCTATTCTTTTGCGTTATTCTAAAACAGCTGACCTCTGATGAGATCTACCTGGAACTCAAGTCGCATAACAAATCCTAATGTTCACTTAAAATGCTTATTTTTTATGCCAGCTAGTCAAAATAGATTTAATTTAAGTTCAAAGTTTGACTTTTTTTATAAATGGCGAGCATGGAGTTAAAGAGCATATGGTGATATTGTAAGTGCAAATTTATGCTAGGGGACATACGGACGGACGGTGGACGGTATAATAAAATCTTCTATATCAATATATATATATATATATATATATATATATATATATATATATATATATATATATATATATATATATATATATATATATATATATATATATATATATATATATATATATATATATATATATATATATATAGACCATAGACCGTGAAATTTTATACAGGATTCAGATTTTAAAGTTAAGGCTCTTTCCCTAAATGATAAGATAAGATAAGATAACAGAGAACTAAGTCCACTTATGAGTACTTAATCTGAAAATAGATCGAACAGTTGTGTAATTTCTCACAATATTCAAGAACAAGGCAGTACTTGCAGGACTGTACCTTGTCATATACTCATCAACATTTGTTTATTTTTTGACAGCATTTTTATGCATATGAACAACAGAAATGGGGAAAAAATTTTAGCAATTTAATACAAACACGAAAAATATTATTGGGTAGAAATTCTCATCAAAATTAGTTTGCTTTTTTTTTTGCTTTTTCTTTTCTTTGTTTCTGTAGGGTAATGCATACAAGCTAAACATTTGGCGGGTTAACTTTTTGGCATTGTTTGAGCGGTATTACCTGCGAACCCCCCCC
This sequence comes from Protula sp. h YS-2021, assembly GCA_949752745.1. Lineage (NCBI taxonomy): Eukaryota > Metazoa > Annelida > Polychaeta > Sabellida > Serpulidae > Protula > Protula sp. h YS-2021. The sequence goes on along the minus strand of OX457031.1, from coordinate 2,650,676 downwards.
CCCCCCCCGCTACTCCTCCTTGCAACTCGCCCCCTTCAAATCTTTCCAGAGCGAATAAATTCTTGTTGTTTTATTTTTCAAAACACTTCTGCATGAATAAAATGGACAAAAGAGCAATTAAAATTTGACTTAAAGACACACTGAGATTTAGTTATTTGACAGGCAAATGATTTGTTGGGCCTGCAAGATGTGCCAATACTTTATTAGATTTAATCCCAGGGTCCGAGGTGGGGGTGGGGAAGGGGTGGGTGGTTTGTTTCATAGTATATAAAAACATCACAAAAATAGGCTACACATATAAATATATTCCAATTTACATAAAGAGTTTTCAGCATCAAACAATTAATTGTATATTGGAGAATGGATAGAAGGGTGAAACCTATAGCATGTGGTATGACGGGGAGGGGATTGGGGCTTGCGTTCTCTTGAGGGGGGAGGGGTGTTGTTGGCAATTATTTATCCTCCTCCCGCCCCCCACCCTTCCTTCGGAGCTTTTCAGAGGCGCAATAAACACTCGCATAAATCGTTTGCACTTGGGTGAAAGCATCAGAGTGACGTCATATATAAAAACCATCAATAGCTCCCCACCCCACCCCGTCCTCAGCCCTTGCTTGAATTTAAGGCCCCTTTGACAGTTCTATGTCTCCAAAAATCGTGGATTTTGGATTCCACTTTTAAATTTAGCACAAACAGGTTGCAACTCCTTTACATCCGCCAACACGTGACTGACACGTGCTCGACACACGACTGAACACGTGACCAAACACGTGCGGGGGGGAGGGGGGGGGTTCCTTTTGTTTTCTACATGGTCTTGTGTGATACCAGGGGCGAACTTTCAGTAAGGAACTTGACGAAAAAAAAAAGAAGTCGCTATTTTTATTTATTTATTTATTTATTTTACATTAATAAATGAGGTGAATAACAAACGTAAGCCAGTTTATTTGAGGCGTATTTATTACATACATTATCATAATCATTTTCACGCTTTGGTTTGCATAATATTATTAAAAAAGGAGAAGTTTTCTGGCCTTTTAAAATAAAAATGAGATCTAATGCAGTGTCTTTTTGTCCTATTTTTTACCCGCTGGGCCCTTACTTCAAAAAGCCAAATAACAACAACACAAAAAAAAAATAAAATAAAAAAAAAAAATAAAAAAAAAAAAAATTAAATAAATAAAAATACAAAAAATTGCAGAACTATATTTGTAACGGTCCCAGAACAATCTATAAACAATCAATACATTACACAATGTAAACAATAGGCACTTCGGTTTATTATTGACAGCAGAACTGAAAATAACCTCAACTATAATATTGGTTATTGGTATTTTATTATATTGATCTGCCTAATAGTGAAAATAATCATTTATTTATTTGTTTATTCATTTTTCAATACACGGAAAGGATCATTTGTCTTCGACCACAATTCGAACCAGCCAAAATGTGGTATTCACCTGTGGTTGAAATAATAATCGATTCCCAAATGGGAGCGGAGTCCTAACCCCCCCCCCCCCCCCGAGCCTATCTCCGACCCCTGCCCCCCCCCTCGAACCCCAAGAGGGACTTCTACCAACATGATTGAATTCGCGGAAGCCCCCCCACCTCTTCTTTAATCCTACTCCCTGTCAGCACCTCTCCCCTAACCCCCTTCCCCGCCCCCCCCCCTCCAAAAAAACTACATACATACATATGCTGAGGTCAATCAATATTTCCGCTCTCAGTTTGAACAGAACATCTGGGAGATTTCATCTTTCTTTTGTTCCAGAAATCGCTGAAGCCCCTCTCCCCTTATTTAACCCTACCCGCTACCTCCACCGGTCCCCTTAGCCTCGCCCATCCCCTCCCCCCTCCCTAAAACACGTTTTATTCCGGACAATGCCAAAAAATATTACTATTGTTTTTAATTAATTTTAATTGCTTTTATTTCCTTAATTTGAAGATTATTGCAATAAATGTTTGTGGAAAACCTGCTCAAAACAAAGACTGGCCACGTGACACCCACCCCCCAAATCCCCCCACCCCCCACCCCCCCCCCCTCCTCCTTCTGCACTACCCATCCCCGGGCAAAAAATAAGAACGGATAAACCACGCCTTTCTAGAGGGAAAATGTATCATGGAGCAATTTGACCTTTTGGGTGACTAAAACCCCCTACCCCCACCAACCTCATCCGGGTGCCGTAACATCCCCTTCCCTCTCCCCCTCCATTTATGTGCCTCAACCCCTCCATGGATTAGTGTGATACTGAAACGGGGAAAAAACTGTATGATTTCATTTTCTGGGTGGGGGGGGGGGGGGGGTGGAGGGGGAGTTGCGCGGTGGTGGCAGATGATTTTATTATGCTCTACCACACGAAATAAAATATTTTATTTTCAAACAACAACAACTGAAATGACCAGTCTCTACTTTGGAGATTCTGCCTCAGTCTCCAGATTGTAAGAGTAAAACAGAATATTACGTCAAATCAGCCCATACTTTTTATTTTTAAATAAAATTTTAATTTTTAAACAATAGTTTTCTGAATATTTGAAACACCAACTTTTTTTAAACCATTAGACACTATCACAGACATTTTATCCCCCCCCCCTTTTTTTTTTTTTTTTTTTTTTGCTTTTAAACGAATTAATTCTTCGTTTCTGACAGTGATTATATCATTAATCCTCAATTATCGCTCACCTTTTTCCACTTTAAAACCCAACCTTGTGCAGCTGCCCTTTAAATGTCCACCTTTTTAACATCTTGTTTTCACATTTCGTATTGCTTTAATAGATTTTTTTCATTTTTTCTTTCACTTTTATTTTTACAAAAAAAAAAAAACAAAAAAAAAAAAAAAAAAAAAAAAAAACAAAAAAAAAAAAAAACAAAACCAATTTTTTTTCATGTCACTTTTTTTAACAAAAAAAAGTTTATTCCCCCTCTCGGCTGCCAGTGTTAGACCAGTCAACTTTGCCCTTGAATAAATGCTAGTACCACCAAGATTAAAATGAAATGCTATTTTTCTCTTCGGCATATATATATATATATATATATATATATATATATTATATATATATATATTGGCCGGGCATTTTTTGCGGAAGGATATTATTTGTGACAGTATCATGACGCGTTTAGTTCCGCGGCACTATTTTTCAACACGCCACAATCGTCTGACGCATCACCGGCTTTTGTCGCGGCGCTGCCAATCAGAGCAGCGCTTCCATGGCAACCGCCACAAGCGTCCACTGTCGCTTCCTGTACCACGCCCACAGGCCCACGACCGTCTCCTTGACTACCCTTGGGACTGCAGGAACTGGGCGAATTCTTCGCGCTTTTCGAGTCACTTGAATCATCATCAGTATCACTCATGGAGGATGATTCCTCCTCGCTTTCGTGGTAGTATTTCGTTTTCAGTCTTTCCAGCCGCTCGCGTATGGATTTGTAATTAAAAGCGCCCCTTTTCTCACCAAATGGATCCTGAATTGAAAGTAAACACATCATCCTATTGATAAACTTTTCAATAGGATCCTACTTGCATGGTATCGTCATTTAAAGAACAAAAAAAATAGGATCTTACTTGCATAGTACCACCATTCAAAGAACAGAAAAGTAGAATCACCATTCAGATAACCGACAAAAAACAGGATCTTACTTGCATAGGATTGCCATTTAAACAACACAAAAAAAACAGGATCTTATTTGCATAGGATTGCCATTTAAACAACAGACAAAAACAGGATCGTACCTGCATAGGATCGCCATTTAAAGAACAGAATTTTACTTGCATAGGATCGCCATTCAAATAACAGAAAAAATAGGATCTTACTTGCATAGGATCGCCGTTCAAATGCATATTTTCTTCGCACGTCGACATGTAGTAATCGCAGTAATGCCGAAATGACGATTCCATGACGTTCCTGTAAGCAGAAATTGATCAAAGACTGAAAAAGCTACGGTCAAGTCAACAGCCCCACCCCCCGCCCCCCCCCCCAACCTCCTCCCGACCCTTCGCCCGTGCCATTCAACACCCCCCAACCCCCCTGTCAGACACCCCTCAACAGTCGAATGTTAACGTCTGTCATCTTTCCATATGCGCGCCCACTTTCAAACCTCACTCCACTGTCGCAATACAGAACCCTCCCCCCTCCCCCTCCCTCCTGCCGTCGAGGCAGTGGTGGGGGTGGGGGGGGGGAAGCGGACTTAATACACTGTCGTTCCTCTAGCATATCACAAACAACCCTACGTTATCAGGGAAATGACCGTGGAGGGTGGGGGTGGGGGAGGGGGGTGGTGGAGGGAAGGGATGGGCAGGGGTAACATACCGTAGATCTTGTGGCATCTGTAGACGCCCTTCCAGCGAATCAGACAACCCTGCGTTGTCAGGGTAATGACCGTGGAGGGTGGGGGTGGGGGAGGGGGGTGGAGGAGGAAAGGGATGGGCAGGGGTAACATACCGCAGATCTTGTGGCATCTGTAGACGCCCTTCCAGCGAATCACAGACAACCCTACGTGGTCAGAGTAATGACCGTGGGGGGTGGGGGAAGTGGGTGGAGGAGGGAAGGGAGGGGTAGGGGTAACATACCGTAGATCTTGCGGCATCTGTAGACGCCCTTCCAGCGAATCACAAACAGCCACGCGCAGTGTCTCGTGACGTATGATGTCGTTGTATCGCTTGTTGTCACCTGAAGTCACAGAAAGGGCTGACACTCTCTTGTGGTTTTTAAAATCGACTGGTCGGAACCGAGGGGAGGGGTGTCAAGTTTTTATTTTTTTTCTTTCATATTGCATTCTTCATAAAAACAGCCAAATCATTAAAATGCATCTAAAAATCGATTCTGCGAAAGATCTTTTCAAATTTCAAAACGTGAGAAGGGGGCGGTTTGTATGTTCATTTATTTATTTATTTTTTTTTTGCATGTTTTTATTTTGTTTTGGTAATGCATCCGTAACATCCCTTATGCATATCTTACCATGACACCTTTTAAACTTTTCGACATGAGGGAGGCCAGGGGGGGGAGCGGGGGTGCTTGTTTATTTTTATTTATTTATTTATTTTTGTTTTTATTTTGTTTTTGGTAATATGTCATACAATATGTCATATCATCTTACCATGACACCTTTTTCGACATGACGGGGTGGACATGAGGGGGTCGGGGTGGGGGGTTCTTGTTTATTTTTTGTTTTTAGTTTGTTTTGGTAATATGTCCGTAACATCTTACCATGGCATCTTTCATTTTCAAAGCCGGGTTCATTGTGATATGGATTCTCATTCATCAGGCTTTGTATGGAGATCATGACACTAGCCAGACTGTTGGCAGGACTCCAGGCCGGACCCTGCCAGGTCCTACAAAAATGTACTGTCAACTAGAGCGGCTAGTGCACACCGCAGACGGTGTACTCCACTAAAGCTAATCAGGCTTTGTATGGAGATCATGACACTAGCCAGACTGTTGGCGGGACTCCAGGCCGGACCCTGCCAGGTCCTACAAAAATATACTGTCAACTAGAGCGGCCAGTGCACACCGCAGACGGTGTACTCCACTAAAGCTAATCAGGCTTTGTATGGAGATCATGACACTAGCCAGACTGTTGGCGGGACTCCAGGCCGGACCCTGCCAGGTCCTACAAAAATGTACTGTCAACTAGAGCGGCCAGTGCACACCGCAGACGGTGTACTCCACTAAAGCTAATCAGGCTTTGTATGGAGATCATGACACTAGCCAGACTGTTGGCAGGACTCCAGGCCGGACCCTGCCAGGTCCTGCAAACATATATCGTCAACTAGAGCGGCCAGTGCACACCGCCAACGGTGTACTCCACTAAAGCTAATCAGGCTTTGTATGGAGATCATGACACTAGCCAGACTGTTGGCGGGACTCCAGGCCGGACCCTGCCAGGTCCTACAAAAATATACTGTCAACTAGAGCGGCCAGTGCACACCGCAGACGGTGTACTCCACTAAAGCTAATCAGGCTTTGTATGGAGATCATGACACTAGCCAGACTGTTGGCAGGACTCCAGGCCGGACCCTGCCAGGTCCTGCAAACATATATCGTCAACTAGAGCGGCTAGTGCACACCGCCAACGGTGTACTCTACTAAAGCTAATCAGGCTTTGTATGGAGATCATGACACTAGCCAGACTGTTGGCAGGACTCCAGGCCGGACCCTGCCAAGTCCTACAAAAATATACTGTCAACTAGAGCGGCCAGTGCACACCGCAGACGGTGTACTCCACTAAAGCTAATCAGGCTTTGTATGGAGATCATGACACTAGCCAGACTGTTGGCGGGACTCCAGGCCGGACCCTGCCAAGTCCTGCAAACATATATCGTCAACTAGAGCGGCCAGTGCACACCGCAGACGGTTTACTCGATTAGGCTAATCATTTTTATTGGCCACTTATATTTTAAATTAAAACTAAAAAATTGTACAAAATTGTTCAGAGGACACTGCGCCCAGCTGGCTAAATTTGTGCGGACATATAACAGCAGAAATCCCTTAGATTTAACGGCTTCTTGAAATGACGTATTACATCACTAACGTAAATAAAAAAGATCTGTTTGAAAAAAAAAAAAAAAAGAATTATCGTTGAAATGGCGCAAAGCTGACATCTTTATTCGTCTTAACACATTAATAATCTTAGACCTCACGACATCCGCACACAATCAAAAACGTGCACAAGACAAGTGCCGTACGCAACAAAGATTTAAATAAAGGGTTAGGCAGAATCAATTACTTGTCAACCTGTCCTGCTAAAACGTCCTTCGAGTATACTCAGCGTGTTTCAAATAACGATGAAACGGAATCTGTCTTTTTAACCCTTGTACAGCAAAAAAAACAAACAAACAAACAAACAAACAAAACAAACAAACAAACAAACAAAAATAATAAATAAACAAAGGCTGTCTTTACTCTTGTTCAAAAAAAAAAAAAACAAAAAAAAAACAATAACAAAAAAAAAAAACAAAAAAAAACAAAAAAAAAACAAAACAAAAAAAAACAAAAAAAAAAAACAAAAGAGAGAATAAGAAAGGATAGAACAAGATGTTTACGTACCCTAACATGCTGAGACACACCTTGCCATTCCTGTAGAGGTTGGGATTGAATCTTACTTGACCATCGCCAGTCGTCATGAGCTTGACCCTGGGCGGTCTTATCGGATAATCAGGAGGGCAGCGGATCAAGAAGTAAAAGAAACCCCCCTCGTATGGGGTATCAAATGGCCCAGTTATGAGGCCGTGTATCTACAAAATATCAATACAACGAATGTATATAAAAAATGACTAGTTTTTGCATATTTAAAAACTTTACAAAGAATTTTTGTTTATGCATTTTTTTATTTTTATTTAATTGATTTGTTATTAGGCTCCTTTTTAATTGTCAGGATTCAAATCACGCTACCCACCGGTGAAAAATTAAAGGCGCCTCGCCTTTTCATAGCTATGGAAAGGACAACACAAACGTTACCTTGGTCATGTCGTCGTTATCTGGGACGATGCACATTGCGGGAGGAGGGTCATTGTAAATGGCCATCAAATCCCTGCAAAAGACAACCACGTCATTTCAAAAAAAAACTAGGCTAAAAGCATCGGTGGAAGGCCATGTTCTGCCACAATATACACATGTATTTGAAGGGAGTTGTATAAGAGATTAAAGTAGGATAAAGAAACAAATATTCTATTCATTTTACAACTTAATTCCTAACAAAACTTGAGTAAAATGCTCTGTGCTTCCGTACTCAACCGTTCACATTTGCCGTGTTGCCAAAACATGAACAGTCTACTTTCAAAAACAGCGAAAAAGAAGTGCGCAGCAAATGAGTCAATGATGACCCAAATGCAGTATAACCGCTGGCAACGATTACCACGAGCTAACACTGCAGGGCAGCACTGGCACAAAAGTCAATAACGGATGCAGTCACACTTCAATGCTCAATCTAAAGAAAGCATTGCCACGAAACCCATAAAAATGCCTCTGTATTTTTTTAATCTATTCAAAAAAAATCTTTTAATATTTCATGAAAACAGTGACTCTTTGAAACAAAATCAATAAGCTATCGAAGTTCAAAGAATATCGGCCAAAACTCAATCACAAAATAGTAAGCCACAATCCACAGGCTAACAAATCGCTGTGACTATGGCAAATCTAGACGACAAGTTGCGACTTGTTTCATGGTCCAGTATTCCTAAGTCGCTGTTTTTCAGCTTCTTTCAGACGAAATGCAATAAATGTCCTACTCATTCAATGTTTGAGACAAACCCTAATACGTTCCTCAATGGGAGGTGATCAATATTCAAAGCAGATGCATGACATCACAAAAATCTTCACATTTCATTGGCCCACTGTAGTTACTATTAGTTGACTCATCAATGAACGTAAATATACTATGAATGAAAGTAAATTTATGACTGAAATAGGAACCGTCTCAAAAAAAAAAATCCCCCAAGCGGAATGTAGCACTATAGGAAGGCCAGCTTGGGCTGGCCTTCCAAAAAAAAAAAAAAAAAACCGTTACCACACAAAGTACATAGATTAAAAGAAGCTCCCTTAATTATAATCACAGACTCGCAGTGGATGGCAAAATGAAAAAGTTACCTTTTCTTAGAAGCAAGGGCAAAACTTTCCAAACTAAACACAATATTCAAAGAAAAGAAAGTGAAAAAAAAAATTAAAAAAGTTTTGCACCTCATTAGCTATTTGTGATATAATTTGATTATGTTATAGCTACTAATTTAGTTGTAGGTAAAAATAGAGTGAAATAAACACGAAAAGCGGGTTCTCCAACAAGGGAAAACTTCCAGCCTTGCCTTTCTAATTTCCAAACCAAACAACTTATGATCTAAATATGTACATTAAAAGTTATTTGATTAATCTGATTCCACCTAAGTAACTTCGTTTTTGTAAATGTACATACCATGTTTGGAGTCTGAATAAAATTGTTCTTATACTTAAATTATATTTGGATTCTCAGGTAATAAACCTTCTCACAATTTCGTTTTCAGGTGCAGAGAAAAAAAAAAAAAAGAGGTTATCCGCCCTCGAAGCAAAACATTATGAGAATCAGTACGGAAAAATCTCAAAATCGCTTTGCAATTAATAACCTGCGGTACTTGAGTTAAAAAGGCTTTTGAATAACGTCACTTATTTATTTTTCCGCATCAGGCTCAGGGTGTCAAACTTACGAATTAAGAAAATATTCCTGTTTTTTTTGTCTTTTTACTCTCACAAAAATTATAGGATTTCAGTCCGAGCATACGTAGTGAGAAAATCACACTTTAGGCGTTCCGAATAAAACGCGCAACAATTCTGTTTTTTGATTACAAAGAAGTGACAGAGAGAATTCGTCTAAATGTCAAAATTCCCTGCACCAAACTGCAACCGTTTAACAACGAGTACGCAATTTTGAAAACTTAAAATTTAAATACTCGTAAGAGTACCAGTAACCTAGATTGAACCCGTCTGTGCCTGTAGTGTCTTCCACCTCCCGAAAACAACAATTATCCCGGAAACGATATTTTTTGCCAAGCCTCCCGACAACTGCCACTGGTTCTCGAATGCAAAATACTGAGCTGCTATAAGTAAACTGTGAGTATACACATATGAAGTCATGTTTCTGCTCACATGTAATCTTTATAGCTCTTAGCAGTCATTTTGAAAAGCGAATTGATAGTCTTACAGTTTGCACTTAAAATTTATATTTCGGGATGATAGAATAAAGTGGCGAGTTACAGCTCGAAAATCCTGCCCGAAAAAAATACATCGGCCTGGCATGTTCGTAAATCATGACATTTTCCTTCGCGCATAACAGAAAGCTTATGTAAAATCCTGTATTTGCTACATGCAAAAGCATATCCAGATCGCGTCTAAAACACGAAAGTTATTGCGCAAAAACCATTGAAAAGTGGCGAACGGTCCTAGGTTACTGGTACGTACAAGCCAAATCACACTTTGGGCGTTCCCAATAAAAATGCACAAAAATTCTTGTTTCGAATAAAAATAACCGTGTAAAAAATGAAAGAAATGATAGAGAGATTTCGCCTAAATGTCAAATTTCTCTTGCACCAAAGATCAGTCGGGTTTTTAACAACCTGCATGCTGTTTTAAAATGTATTAAAGGTTTTAACAAATAATTTCAAGTTTCAATTTCTTTTATGTTCCGAGTATAAGCTGTTTTGCCATATTTCGCCTATACTTTTTCTATCACTTCTTTCATTTTTTTTACCCGGTTCCCTCGCAGTCGAAATTCTTGCGCATTTTATTCGAAACACCCAAAGTGTGATTTGGCTTATAGGTTTAAGTTTCACTTTCTTTTATGTCCAGAGTACGAGCTGTTTTAGCGACACGTCTCCCATCATTTTTTCACTTTTTCCCGGTTTCCTTGCAGCCAAAATGCCAGATTCTTGCGCATTTTATTCTCGTAAAGCGTATTAACTGTGATTTGGTTTATTCTGCAATTTTCAACTTCTCACCCAAACTTTCAACATGGCAAACTAAATCACACCTCTTAATTCGGAGAAGACACTGTTCAGTTGCACGCATCAGCTGCCAGTCTGAGCTCATCTCTGGATCCCACATACTGCCCTTACTGTGTACATGTGTACTTAATGGGGGTTTATCTAGGACGTCAAGAACATCATCTCCAGTGGCTTGCGCCATGTTTGGGGAAGTAAATTTTGCACTTGGTGTAATGTTTGCTTTTTACAACTAATATCGTTGTTGTTTAACAGCTAACCTCTTTGACAGTTTGGTCTGTTGTTTACAACACCTTCTTTCTTCTCAGACCAATAGGGGCTCCGCAAAAATTCTAATCATGAAGGAGAAGAACTCTTTTTTATTTATCTGTATATCTAGCTGTGTTCATATATAACAGAAAGATCTCATCAGAGGCCATCTGCTTTATAACAACGGAACTGATATAAATAGTTTGCGCGTATTGTTTTGATTGAACACTATTGGAATCGTTATCCTGTTCGTAAAATATATAGAGAATGACGGTTAGCTTTGTAAAGTGATGATATTTAACCAATTTTTTCAATTTTTACAGCAGGATGAATTCCCAAAAGAGCAATAGTAAGACCGAAGCTTTTTATTCCTACTTTCTTTACGATTGAGGTTATAGTCTAAGTTATTCTTTATTAAGATGTTCTCAATGATCTACTGTATAAAAAAACTCACAACCTCTTAATTTGCAGTGATTGCAACGTCGGACCTAACGTCGCATCAACTGGGAACCGTAACCCAGTCACTCTATGCTTCGGGACAGCATCAAGTGTGATTGTTCCGTCACCTTGTGCCAATTACATACTAAATTCGCTCGCCCTGGTGCTACTCATTGTTTACTTTGTTTGATGAGACTTGATATTGTCTTGACCGGGAATGAAAATATAACAACTCTACTAAGCAGGCAAATTTGCCTCATCCACTATTTAAAGTGCTTAAATATTTTTTATTATGTACAATGCTATATTTATTTCAGTGATTAATTCAATGATGTCCGTCTAATTTCTATAATATACTATACTGAGTTTAAACTGATTGCTTAATCTATTGCGAAATGATTACTTGCTGAGGTTTATTCACAGTTGTATACGCAATGGGTAGATTAATATGAACAAGTTATTAACTTCCTTTAATCTGCCTTTTCGTTGTATAGCGTATTAAGTTATTATAAAGAAACTAGTCTATTTGTTTACACACAGTTTAAAAAATATACGATTCAAGGATTTATTGATTGATTGGTTGATTGGTTTCAGCAAGCTCTTTGACGGAAAACACAACAGCAAAATAACCACCGGAACCGGAATTAAATAGTATAAACAAACAATCACAAGATGATACATCACGCTAGAATAATTGTTACGAGTATAAGTTCTGTTGATTTATGAAAGGTGTGAGGCTATCCTTTGTTATTTATCGGTTTAGAATGATGCTTAATGTTATAACACAAATCAAACTTTTACATGTGTTGTTACACCCGTCAAGGGAAATGACAGCTTTTTATTTACTCGTACTTCCCTAATAAGTCAATTCGTACTTTCGGGTTTTTTCGGTGGTGTTGTTTCGACTGCAGATTTTTTGGGGATAAATTATGCATAAATGATAAGGGGAAAGCATCAAAATTCTAATTTTCTTTCAACATGCACACTGTCAAATTTATAAAGCCATCATATGATCTTTTAAAAACTATTTTACATATTATTCAGTCCCTTTACTCGTAATAGCCAGTATGTGAA
>OX457031.1:2563398-2638264 GCA_949752745.1 Protula sp. h YS-2021 | reverse complement strand
TTTTGAGTGAGGAGGGTGGGAGGGGGCGGATGGGGGACGGGGGGGGGGGGGGGGCGTGTTCTCCGAGTGTTCATCGCATCGACGAACCAGATGGGGGGGGGGGGGGGGAGGCATTCTTTGGTCCTTCTACGGCAGTCCTTACAACAATGCTGCTTGTTTTCAGGTTGTGACATGACGTGTTAGCGTACGAAACAGGCCTAAAAATGAAAGTGAAAGTAGTTTTGGATGGGGATGCCCAAGGAGCCAATCAGAGCGCCCCACCGTTGGCTGTTAACACAGCCGAGGCTCAGACTCCTGCGGGTGAGGGGGACAAACCTTCAGCGACAAGTCTCTCTGGATGCGAATGACCTGAACGTCACTTTTATGGATCTTATGAATGATCCGGAAATGTTTGGCCTGATGCAAGGCTACTACCCCAGGTGGCAGCGAACCCTTACGCGGAGCAATATCCGGCGGCCCAGTTTTCTCAGTATAGCGCCCGAACTACTTACCCATGGACTTCTTTATGGATGATGATGATGATGATGACGATGATGATGACGATTATATGATGTCGATGGGTTCGCAGCCGTTCCAAAGTAAGGGCCACTACCACGAAACCGAAGCCACCGGCAGCTGGATCAACGGCGAAAGTGGGTAATTCCATTGAAACTGCAAGCAATGTGACCAGTAGGGCAAGCTCGGTAGCCAACTCGCCCATGTCACAAGATCTTCAGGGGTCAGTATCGGGTTCGCCAAGCAGTCCTGTCGCTGGTGCGGTGCTGCCGCCTAGCGGTGCTGCTGGTAATCTGACTCCGCCTGATGTGAGCGCCAGTGGCGCGGCTGGCACCGGAGTGCCATCTGGCGGCCAAGGTCAGCAGATTGTTGACATGCACTCATACAGCCTGCCAACCACGGTTGATGCGGTGGCGGAACAAGCACAGATCCAGATCCTACCGGAAACGGGTTTGTACACAGAGTCTAGCCCCACTACGGAGAATTCCGTGGTGGAGGTGGTTGCTAGGGAAGAAACTGCTCCCTCCATGGCAACGTCCGTTCCCATGGATTTGGCACAATCAATACCAATTGTCTTACAAGCACCGTTCGATCCGACCATTGTGACGACATCGTTGCCCTCGCCAGGTGACATGGCAACTACTAGTCCAAAAACGAGAACAAGCCGAAGTAGTCCAAGAAAAAGTAGTTCAAGCAAGACTAAAGAATCAAGCGGGACTGCGCAGAAAACGAACCGAAAGTAAGCACAATTCAAGATCCTGTTAGGTACACACCTGTTGAGAAAATAAGTGACATAGTGGGGATAAAATAGAAGAAAATGATATATATAAAGAGGTTATCGCGAAACCAATTAAGCATCAGGCTGAGATCAACATTGACAAAGCACATAGCAGAAGTGTAAAAAACGCTATAAATGCCCGTGTGAATCGACAAAAACATAAACAGTTTGTTCAGACGTTGGAAGAAGAGAATACTGAATTGAAACATAAAATTGTTGATTTAGAAAATCAGACAGATCAATTGAAAACTGAGAAGGATGTATTACAGCAGGAAATTCGGTATTTAAAAAGTGTTATTGCAAATGAGACCACGATAGGCAATGTACTGAGTGGCTTGAGTGACGTCAGAGATGTGACATTGTCGTCTGGTTTCGCCAAACAACACCGGAAGCGAGCAGCCGACAGCACGGCGGGCGATAATGGGGGTCTCAAGAGGCTGTCACGCGACAGTGACGTCACTGCCGGGGTGTGCTTACACGTGCGCAACAAGAACGTGTCGGTGGAGTTTTGTGAGAAATGCGCCGGTATGGCCGCGCTAGGAAGAGAGTGATATCCGGTATGGCCGCGCTAGACCGAAACTGATATCCGGTATGGCCGCGCTAGGACGAGAGTGATATCCGATATGGCCGCGCTATACCGAGACTTATATCCGGTATGGCCGCGCTAGGACGAGAGTGATATCCGGTATGGCCGCGCTTGGACGAGAGTGATATCCGGTATTGCCGCGCTAGGACGAGAGTGATATCCGGTATGGCCGCGCTAGACCGAGACTGATATCCGGTATGGCTGCGCTTGACCGAGACTGATATCCGGTATGACCGCGCCAGGACGAGAGTGATATCCGATATGGTCGCGCTAGGCCAGAGTGATATCCGGTATGGCCGCGCTAGGCCGAGACTGATATCCGGTGCAAACGGGGGGAAAATTATCAATACTTGTAATGTCAGCTTTCGCTTGGGTGTGTTTTTTATTCAAAATCTTTGTAACCCCCAATCGGGGCTTTAGCCCCGTATGGCGACTTAGGTTTGGATGTTGTCCCTCCGTCTGTCGATTGTCGGATGTTATCCCGCTGAAAATCCGTTTCCGACGATATTTAGTATATAGATGACCTATCAGTGTGACCTGGAATCAGTTTCTAGGTCACAATAGCCACCATCTTGGATTTTCGGTTTCAGATAAACCCGGAAATCGAGCGGCGTTTACAAAAAAAACAAAAACAAACAACAGAAAAAAGCGCCATTTTACAGCTCTGATGCGCCGTATTTTTCTTCTCGGAAGAGTACTAATATCTAGCATATTGACATACACGGGTAAGTGGTCAAATTTTGGGTGAAACACGAAGTCAGTTTAAAATTTAACCGGGCCGTTATCAAAGAGAAAACGTACAATGCCAAGCCACAAGTAACAGACAGGCGTATTTATGACGTTTTTATGGCTCCATTTTTATGCCATTTCTGAGAAAGTCGGGCAGTTTTACGGTCCATGACTAAAATTTATGTGCGCCACATAAACAATCAATGCGCCGTGGCGCACATGGCGCGCGCTACAATTGTGTCTGCGGAACGCAAGGCAGGGTTCGAAATGTAACGTACCGCAAACTAGAACTGTCCTGCGGAACGCAAAGCAGGGTTCGAAAAATAACGTCCCGCATGCTAGAACTGCGTAAATGCGCAAAAAAGAACTGTGTGATCGAGAATGCTGACTATCCCTGATTGGGAGAAAGTTTGCGTTCATTGGCTGAAAGCTGTCACGTGAGTATTTAAGCTGGTTTCTGCAAGAAAAAAAAAACAACAACAAAATAAAAACTGTATTCACCTGTATTTTTTGCCATTAAAAAGTAGAGATCCAGTAGTGTGATCATGACTGGGTAGGGGATGGGGGTTGGGGAGAGGGGGAGGGGAGTTTGTTAGGGGAAAGTGCTGGTCGTGATTGGGTGAAGGGGGAGGGGTAGGGGGTGTGGGGGGGAAGGAGTGTTTGTTAGAGGAAAGTGCTGATAACGATTGGGTGACGCGCAGGAGTAGGGAGGTATGGGTGGGGGGGGGGGGGGTGAGGGGGAAGGGGTGTTTATAGACTAGCCGGGTGAAGCTATTCATTAGTGAGTAGAACAGGACCGTGTCATGGACACATATCTGTCGTATTCTCTGGACGGTGAAGGGTGGGGGTGGGGGCGGGGGTGGGAGGGGTGAGTGTTAGGGGAAAGCGCTGGAATGGAACCCATGAAAAAAATATTGAGCATGTTTCAAGACGGTCACAAAAATGGTCACCAAAAAAAAACCAAGGGATTGCAAAAAAAAGTTTTCTGAACAAAATAATGAAATAATGAAAATAAATAAACAAGGGTTGATTTTCAGCCCGATTCGAAATTAAATCATCTTTGAATGCTGTTGGCATTCCTTGACATATTGGTTCTCACTGGCCTGAAGTACCCCACGAATTTTGTCTTTCTCCGACCTACGTATCTACTCCACCCCTCCCCCCCCCCGACTATCCAGGGTACTGCTGTACTTAATTTGTTGTACCCGCTTTGCAATTTAATGGTTCTCATACAAGGGGGGGGGGGGGGTGGGGGTGGGGGTGAGAGGGGGGGGGCGGAAAGGGGAGAGTTGGGATGGGTAAAATGTTCAGAATTTTATATGCGTTAGATAATGTTGGTACAGACTATCAACTGTGCCAGATTAGTGAGACATAACGGTCGATAATGTACAGTGATATGAGAGAGGCTTTTTAGTGCGAGCACGGATTGATGATATCTTTCATTTGTCTCCCCCCCCCCCCCCAAGCTCCCCCCCCCCCCTCTCGTGAAATACGAAATACGGAATTTTGAAAACTGTGGTAAAAACATGCACCTACTCTTTCAAAACGTAAGGAGACAAATGGAAAAATGTGAGGGGACATGTGGAAAAAACGTGAGGGGACAGATGGAAAAACGTGAGGGGACATGTGGAAAAACATGAGGGGACATGTGGAAAAACGTGAGGGTACAGATGGAAAAACGTGTGGGGACAGATGGAAAAACGTGAGGGGACATGTCGAAAAAGGATGCGGGGACATGTGGAAAAACGTGAGGGGATAGATAGAAAAACGTAAGGGGACATGTGGAAAAACGTCAGGGGACAGATGGAAGATATTGCCATAGATTTTTAGTTATGCGGTAGCGAAAGTTAAAAAAAGCACAAAAATGCTTATTTTCCTTGTACTGTTTTGCTGAAAGTCAAATAATAATAATGATAATATTAATTATTATCTTGTTTTTTATTCCCCACACGGAGGAATATATGCGATCGACCGCGTGTCATTCTGTCAGTCTGTCGGTCGGTTGGTCGGTCGGTCTGTCATCAAGACCTTGTTAACACGATAACTTAAAAACTCCTGCAAGGATTTTAATGAAACTTGCTATTTAGCTCCTATGACAACAGACACGGATCGGTATTGTAAATGAACCAGGTTAGTCCAAGAAAAATGGACCAGCTGGACTTGAAAAATTTTCAGGTCTTGATTGACTATTGATGTTCACTGATAGGGGGGGGGGGGGAGGGGAGGGGGCTGTGGGGAATATGTGGGCTGTGCACACTGCTCTAGTTTTTTTCATATCTTTCTTGGTGAATGTGGTGAACCATCTATCGGCCGTCGACTGAGTCGACTATGAAAACAAGAAGGTCGTGAGACCGAGTGTTTGATTTCAGCCTTTGGGGTCATCACTGAAGTGCGGTGGGGGGGGGGGGGGGGGTGGATGGGGAGAGTCTGGAGCTTTGCGTAGGCTAATGCTATAGGCAGTGGCCGACGCCACAGATTTTTGCGTACAGACGTTCAGGTTGGGGGGGGGGGGGTCATAAATTCGAAATGTTGCGATCGTGTTATGACCCTCTTAGAGTTAACATTGAAAAAGTCAGCATAAAAATTATTGTATTTTGATATAAAAAAAGTGAGGAGGCAAAAATCAGTCGGGATTCTTAGATTTGAATCATGTGACCTTTTCTTTATGTGAACTTTTATTGTGACTTTGCCATCTTGCTGTCGTGAGCATTTCTGATTACCGTATTATCGCGAGAAATTCCACTCATGCGCGAAAATTAAGTCCAGCGCAGATACCTGCTTTACAGTACTTTGCAAAGGTACTGCAGTATCTATGGAGTACTTTAGACCACAAGGAAACCTCGCGGTAAGACAAACTGCGAAATATTTAACACTTTACAAGCCTTTGATTTGCAAGGGTTATATGAATCTGTGCGAGCAGCCGTTCGTCCTTTTGTTTTCTTCTTGACAGTTTTTCCGATTTTTTGTCTTCTTCTTCTCTGACACTATGGGCCCTAGGACCATGGAACTTGGGACTTATGAAGAGCTTGATCTGAACGTGTGCATGTCACTTTTTACTTTCGTCTTCGATTTCGTTTTCTTTGTTAAAACGCCATGTGGAAAGAGTGTATTTTTTGCAAGTAAATGCAGAGCATTTGATGCACATCACAGAACACACGGTTGCCAAGCTTTGTGTAAGCTCTCACTGCCTAAATAGATATCACGGCGTATGCCTGATCAGCAAAAGCCAAATACTAGTCGGCTTATAAGACGTATTCAAGCTGTGTTGTTTGCAATATATTATTCAAGAAATAACTCATTGAAGGATGTATTTTTGCGTTTTAATTTTTTGTCAAGTGTTTAATATTTCGCTAGCGAAATGAGGTTCTAGTTAATCATTTCATAAAGTTAATGTTATCACACCGTGGCAACAACTTCAAGAGTGAGGTGACACCACAGACTTAAAACATTATTGACCATAGGGAGAATATGGTGGCCCGAAACTAGTGTCTAGTTTTCGAAAGCAAATATATATATATATAAAAAAAAACGTTTCAAAAAGCACAAAAGATATAATATCTTTAAGGCTTTGTTCTTTAATTGGAAACTAAATAACTAAATAAAAAAAATAAAAAAAAATTAAAAAAAACAACTTAATATTCAGTTTAAAACTGACATTAACGCCTTCATTTCTTGTCTACGCATATCTGAATCCCGTCCGTATTTCTATATTAGTTAAAGAGTATTTAATTTTTGTTAATTTTTAAATTTTATTAATTTTAATATTAACTAATTTATTTATAAAATTGAATATTACGTTTAATGTTTAAACTGCTGTCCCGACGAAAAGACTGATAGTTTAGTTTTTTTTTCGAATGCTTGTCACAAATAGCGACTCCACCTCCCCACCCCCCCCCCCCCGGCAAAAAAAAGGACCACCCCGGAAGTCGGACCAATTTAGTCCGGTGTTTCACTGTATCCAAAAAAAGTGAGCTCAATGAAACTGATAATTTTATCAATGTCTTTTCCAATCACTGTACTAAGTGGGCCAGCTCTGTGCATAGTTATGCACGAGGACATGATTTGTAACATTTCTGGAAGGGTTCTTATGATCTTGACATTTTTCGTTGTGATTGTTTGATTTGTATGTTATTATTATTATTATTATTATTATTATTATTATTATTATTATTATTATTATTATTATTATTAAAATGATGCTTTTCACGTCAACATTTTCGCAAATGGTTAGTAATAGCTTCATGTTGACTCATAATAAGAAAATATCTATCGGCATCTGGTCAACATTGAAAAATTTGTGATTTTAAGAATCGACCAATCAGATTGAAGCACATATCCAAGTCCTGTAAACAATGAGATTTGATAGTTATATATGTTATTGACTGAGACTTGGGTTTTTGAATGTGGCTCTGCCAAGCAGTTTCGTAATTGAATATAGCATGCATTATTACGCCCGAATCTACACTGAATCTGATATTTCGCGCGCAGAATGGTTTCTGTTTATGAATTATCCTTTATTAAAAAAACGAATTAAGTAAAAAGTGCCTTTTTTTGGCATGTTTTATGTTTCAAATGATCAGTGCAACTATCCCAGACCGGTCAAGAAATGACTTTCGTCAAGGGGCACCTGAGCTGCCAGTAGTTTGTTTAGAATGTGGAAATTTTGTTAAATTTTCAGCACCTTGTGTTATTGTTATCTTCTTAATTGTTAGATACAATGGGATCGGGACGTGAGGGAACAGGGTGGAGAGGGGGTGGGGTAGGGGTGGGGGGGGGGAGCTGAGAGGTGGACCCAATGGGAAAATCTCTTAATGGTGTTGTTGTTTTGTAAAAAAAAAGTGTTAGTTGTTGACTATAAATAAAATATTTACATATTTATTCTGAGTTTCTATTCTGAGGGAGGAGGGGTGGGGGAGGGGGGAGGGACTGATGCTGAGCAGTATTTTGACAATTTAGCCAGTTTAAAACGGTTTTTTTTTCGGAGGGGGGGGGGGGTGGTTTGGTTCCCCAACCCCCATTTATAAACACACAATTATATAAGGGAAATGCTCCGTGTCTTGCCGACTTGACACAAATTTCAGCTTTTTTTAGACCAGGCCTGATCTTTGCTCAGCTGTAGTGAAAATGAAGCATTTTGGATTTCTTCTAAATCATCGGTAACTTAAACAGCTGCCGAAGTTAATTATATGTCTCCCCCTAAGGGAGACATATATAGCATTTGGTGTGTCCATCCGTCCGTCTGTCCGCAGTGAGTTCTTATAAAATTAATGAGTCGATTTTTCTCAAAACATACATACATATTGGGGTACATGTCTAGATGATGCCCGTGGTATTTTTTTTTTTTTTCGTTTCCTCAAAAATTCTATTTTTGGCAAATTTTTTAACATGGGGGGTGGGGGGGGGGGGGGGGTTCGTGCATTTTTTTCACTTTGGCAGGCTATATCTCCAAAACAGTTTGTTGGATTAGGCTGAAACGTAGCAAGAACAACACACATATAGTGCAAATGTTTAATGTGAAGTTTTACTTCATTTCCGCTGAAAATGTATTTTTGGCGAATTTTTGATTTTGAACTTTTTTTGGCCATATTATTGCGATATCTCCGAAACAGTTTGTTGGATTACGCTGAAACTTGGCAAGAAGAACTCACAAAACGTGGAAATGTTTACTGCGAAGTTTTTCTTCATTTCCGTTGAAAATGTATTTTTGGCGAATTTTTCAATTTTTGATTTTTTAACTTTTTTGACCATATTGTTGCAATATCTCCGAAACAGTTTGTTGGATTAGGCTGAAACGTGGCAAGAATAACCCACATATAGTGCAAATATTTACTGCGTAGTTTTTCTTCATTTCCGTTGAAAATGTATTTTTGGCGAATTTTTCAATTTTTGATTTTTAACTTTTTTGGCCATAATTGTTGCGATGTCTCCGAAACAGTTTGTTGGATTAGGCTGAAACATTGCAAGAAGAATCCATATGTAGTGGAAATGTTTACTGCGAAGTTTTTCTTCATTTTCTGAAAAAAATGTATTTTTGGCGATTTTTTTCCACGTGACTGATTGGGGGCGGGGGAGACATATCCGTTTTTGTTTGAACAAAAACACTGGCCATCTAGTTGATTTCATTTTTGTTTCATAACTCTGCCGTGGTGTTTTATTTTATTTTTATTGCAGTGTATTTTATTGGAAAATAAGGCAAAATATAAGTGCATTGATTATGCAGTAATATAAACCTTAAGCTACGTGTTATCACGTGTGACGTTGATTTTAAACGTAAACGGACTAAGACAACGTTAATACTAGAGTTAATACTTCGGTGGGTAAACACACACAGAAAGCTTTCTTGATATAACCGTGCAGTGGTCGATCCGGTGGTTGGAGGGGGGGGGGGGGAGGAGGGATGTTAGGTTGCAACCCGCCATCTTCCCCACTCACAGTTTTAGGGTTGCCATTCATCTCCATTGTCCCGTCTTCGCCAACCGAGATACAATATTTTTAGAGGCGGGATAAGGGTATTACACCGCCTACTCATTTTTACCCCCTTTCCTATCCACACACTTTTACCCCCGCCCCCAACCCACACATTTTATCCCCACTCGACTCACTCATTTTTACCCCCTTTCCTATCCACACATTTTTACCCCCGCCCCACTCACTCATTTTTACCCCCTTTCCTATCCACACATTTTTACCCCCTTTCCTATCCACACATTTTACCCCCGCCCCACTCACTCATTTTTACCCCCTTCCCTATCCACACATTTTTACCCCGCCCCCACCCACACATTTTTACTCCCTTTCCTATCCACACATTTTTACCCCCGCCCCACCCACACATTTTATCCCCGTCCCACTCATTCATTTTTACCCCCTTTGCTATCCACTCATTTTTACCCCTGCCCCCACCCACACATTTTACCCCCGCCCGACTCACTAATTTTTACCCCCTTTCCCTATCCACACATTTTTACCCCCGTCCCCACCCACACATTTTACTCCCACCTCCACTCACTTATTTTTTCCACCACCTTTATCACCCACTCATTTTTACCCCCGCCCCACCCACACATTTTTACCCCTCTCCAACCCACACATTTGTACCCACTCCCTCCCGCTGCATTAGAAAATCCTCACATACTCTATAATTACAAGTATTACCTGGATAAACTCTTAATTAAATGCAATAAGATGCTTACCATTTAGAAAAAAACGTAAACTATACAAAAATGTACAAAAACAATAATAAATATAACAGAAACACTTAATGTAAGCTGTATGCTGCAACTTTCCATATTATCTTATTTATTTTCAGTTTCCCCAAAATGCTTGGATTTTTGACACACTTTAAAAATTTTTCTTTTCTTTTTTTCGGCCAAAGTTCTTCTTCTTTTTTTTTTTTTTTTTTTTGGTTTTTGTTGTTTTTTTTTAGCAGTGCTTTCTTATTTTGCTTCAAAGGTTGCTTTTGTATTTTTTGTTGTTTGCTTAATTGGTTTATTTTTTCTTTTTCTTTTTTTTTTTTTTGTTTTTTTTTTTTTTTTGTTTTTTCTTTTTTTTTTTGTTTTTTTTTTTTTTTTTTGTTTTGACCAAAGGTTGTGTTCATTGAAATAAAACATCATGGTTCTGACCAAGAAAGGAATTTAAAGTGAAGTATACTTTAATGCCGGTCAAAGGGGGCGTCGTTTGGTGGGGGAGGGGGGGGGGGCTCGATGCCTGGTATATCAAGCACAGCTTTGTTTTCTTTACAATCACCGTCAAAATTTCCCGAGAAAAGTTGTGAGATTATAGCCCTTGTTATGACGTCAGCAGTCAGTTAAATGTCACAAAAGATGCATGAGATTATAGCCCTTGTTATGACGTCAGCAGTCAGTTAAATGTCACAAAAGATGCATGAGATTATAGCCCTTGTTATGACGTCAGCAGTCAGTTAAATGTCACAAAAGATGCATGAGATTATAGCCCTTGTTATGACGTCAGCAGTCAGTTAAATGTCACAAAAGATGCATGAGATTATAGCCCTTGCTATGACGTCAGCAGTCAGTTAAATGTCACAAAAGATGCAGCACTTGTTTGTTTACAAACAGAAGACCGTAACCATGACAGCAATGATACAGCCACAAAAGTCATCAACGGGTGAAAATTGACAGTCACTCAAGTCACACATGTGCTTTGTTTACAAAAACAAGGCCGTCACCATGCCGACGAGCAAGGCCATGAATAGGCCTGCGTGGTGACGTACAGAACCGGAAGCGTGATCAACTTCGACTTCCATGATGATGCAGCACCCCAAGCGACCGCCGGCGTTTCCGGTCCGTCTACTCTCCTCATTAGGGCCCCTGCCAAGGTCATCCTCCGTCTCGTGTACCTTTTGGGTCAAGGTCATGAAAAAGCTTAGTGAAGAACAACAGTGATTGTAGGATCGAGCATTTCACGAAAGGGGAAGAGATGTGTGTGTTGGCCAAGCTAAGAAAAGGGTCCTTGGGTTACTTTGGATCTACCCTTGGATTATCAGCATATATAATTTATTCACTAAAATATTACTAGATGTTTAATCAGTGTAGGTGCTTTTAAAATTGATTTTCGTACCACAGATACTGAATGAAGTACTGACTACGATTGGCAGACTGGTGATGAATACTCAATGAGGTACTCACTACGATTGGCAGACTGATGATGGATACTCAGGTACTCACTTCCATTGACAGACTGGTGATAGATACTCAATTAGATACTCAATTAGGTACTCACTACAACAGATCGGCCGATGATGCTGTGTTCACCTTCGAATTCAATCAGCCCTGAGGTATCTAACATTTCAGCATGGACACGACCTTCCCCGTCTTCTTCTATGTTGCCAAGGTCACCCACATGCCTGTCAATCATTTCCGGTTCAATCAATCAATCAGTCAGTCAATGAAGACAGCTAACTCGATGAACTAGTAATCGATATCAATATACAAAGGTAGTAGATCCGTCTTACGCCATGACAAATTTTGAAAAGTAAAAAAAAAGTAGACATAAATTTAATCATAAACCCATACCTATATGTGATACCCATATGGTAAAACCGCAATCATAAAACCGAATGTGGTTACCATACTTATTCTCATCCATCCCCTCTCCCCTCCCCCGAGACAAAAAGGAAACAGAAAAGAAGCTGCCCGACCCCCTTCAAGAATGAACGTCGCCCTCCTACCTTTAATCCCCAAACACCCTATGAACATCTCCATCCGTCCACTTACAATCTGTTACCTTTCTGAATCCATTGGACCGCCGTGGTAGACGTTATAAGGGTTAAAATGGGGACCAGCATTACGACAGTTGTCGCCCATGTCGGCGACGTTGTGGATGTGTAGTCCATGACGCATGTGTTCGTTATCGGTGTCAAAACCACGGAGGTCCACATTAATCCTCACACCTTCGTCCTAAACGGAAAAATAAAGTGTAAATAAATAAACTACAATATTCAGTGGCGTTTGAGGTACAAAAAAAAAAAGACAAAAAAAGACAAGAAAACGGGATTTTGCTCTAATTTATCAATAAAAGGGACACACCCGTACTCACCTCTTATCACTGAAAAGGGACACACCCGTACTCACCTCTTATCACTGAAAAGGGACACACCCGTACTCACCTCTTATCACCGAAAAAGGGACACACCCATACTCACCTTTTATCACCGAAAAAGGGACACACCCATACTCACCTTTTATCACCGAAAAAGGGACACATCCATACTCACCTCTTATCACTGAAAAGGGACACGCCCATACTCACCTCTTATCACTGAAAAAGGACCACGCCCTTACTCATCTCTTATCACTGAAAAAGGACAAGCCCATACTCACCTCTTATCACTGAAAAAGGACAACACCCTTACTCACCTCTTATCACTGAAAAAGGACCACGCCCATACTCACCTGTTATCACTAAAAAAGGACAACGCACTTACTCATCTCTTATCACTGAAAAAGGACCACGCCCATACTCACCTCTTATCACTGAAAAAGGACAACGCACTTACTCATCTCTTATCACTGAAAAAGGACACGCCCATACTCACCTCTTATCACTGAAAAAGGGCAACGCACATACTCACCTCTTATCACTGAAAAAGGATACACCCGTACTCACCTCTTATCACTAAAAAAGGACACCCGTACTCACCTTTTATCACTGGAATAGGACACACCCATACTCACCTTTTATCACCGAAAAAGGGACACATCCATACTCACCTCTTTACTAAAGATGATGGTTCCCTCTACGGCTTCATCCTCCATGCCGGTATCGGGTTCTATTCTGCAAATAGCCTCACCCCTTCTTTCCCTACTGTCCATGTCTTCGTCGTGGCCACCCCCTTCATGTCCGTCACCAAACACATACGCAACTGAATGAAAAAAAAAGTGATCACCCTGTGATATATACGCTCTGTAAGGTGTGTGTGGGGAGGGGTGGGGGTGGAGTTGTGGAGGGGCGGGAGGTTGCAGTTGGAGGGGGGGAGGGGGAGGATACGATGAGAGGGGAGAAGTTGCGGTGGGGTAGGGGGAGGTTGTAGGCGGGGGTGGTGTGGGAAAGGTTACGGTAAGGAGGTTGCGGTTGGGGAGGATTGCGGGGGAGGGGGGAGATGTTGTGGGGTGTTGCAGTGGGAGGGGGAGGTTGCGGTTGGTGGGAGGGGGGAGGCTGCAGTGGGGAGGAGAGATTGCGGTGGGGGGGGGGGATTGCGAGGGAAGGTTGCAGTGGGGTGTTGTGGTGGCAGGGGAGAGGTTGTGGTGGGTGAGGGGGGGAGGTTACAGTGGGAGGGGGGAGGTTATGATGGGGGAGGGTAGGTTGTGGTGGGAGGGTTGCACTGGAAGGGAGGTTACGGTAGGAGGGGGAGGAGGTTGCGGTGTGTGGGAGGGGAGAATTTGCGGTGGGAGGGGGAGGAGGTTGCGGTGGGTGGGAGGGGAGAGGTTGCGGTGTGTTGGAGGGGAGAATTTGCGGTGGGAGGGGGAGGAGGTTGCGGTGGGTGGGAGGGGAGAGGCTGCGGCATGAGGCGGGAGGAGGTTGCGGTGGGAGGGGGAGTTTTTGGTGTGTCTTATCATCGCCTGAATCGTAAAGGTCACCAAGAAAGTTTGAAATTTCGGAAATATCTCTGATTTAGTCATTTATTTATTTACTTTTATTCTTTTATTTTAAATTATTATTATTATTATTATTATTATTATTATTATTATTATTATTATTATTATTATTATTATTATTATTATTTGTGTTGTTTATGTTGTGAATAAGTATTTTCTTTTTGATTCGAAAAGGCTACTGACTGCAGATAAGTGTACGAACTGAGGTCCCCCTCCCCTCTTCCCCTCCGGCCCTCCCTGCCCCTCCCGCCCTCCCTCTCCGGCCCTCCCTCCCCCTCTCTCTCATCCTCCCCACTGTGAGGTATCCGCTACGATAGGAGTTCAAGGAGAAAAAAAAATATTAGCTAAGTTAAAGTCTGTTAATGATAGCGATTTTATGATAGCACAAGGCCTGAAAAAATAACCTTGTTTCTAATCCCCTGACATTTCGTTGAAAAGAAAAGACCTTGATTAAATATTTAATAGAAAATGGCTTTTACGTATCAGACAAGAGAAAATTATTTAAACTAAGCAAAAGGCCAAATTAGAAGCTTATTTAGGAAACAGTAAACAAACCCACTATTCTGCCTAGTGAGAAAAATGTGCCTATATAACCGTCGTAATTCCGGGATTTTGGGGGGAGGGGGTCGGAGAGGTGGGGGTGGGGGGAAGTCACTAAGCTAGAGCGAGTGTTTACCATGTGTTTCCATACCTTTTCTTTAGAACGACCCCCTTTTTAACGAAACTCGGACCGGACTTCTCAAAGAACTCCCCCCCCCCCCTGTTTTTAGTGCGGATTTGCGGATTAACGGTTGTCGAGGGGAGGGGGGAGGGGGGGTGGTAGGAGATGGGGGCACTTAGGTACCAACTGGTTACACAGGCCCATGACTTTTTCAAACCTATCCCTAAATGCGGAGTGCCAGTCTGAAAAATACCCCCATTTTAACCAATCATAGACATCTTTCACCCCTAAACGCGGAGTGTCAACAATAAATAATAATAACTAATAATAAATAAAAGAATAATAAGCAAATAATAAATAAATTATAAAAATACTACCTGGCCATATTTTCTATTTAAATGACTTTTTAGGAGCCGTGTATGTCCTCAGGCCGTCTTTCGGAAGCCAAATTTTTCGATTTCATAAATATGTCCTAATTCTCATTTTAACACACTATTTTAATAAATTCAGTCGTACAATATATACATATATATGAATTATTCTTAATATGTACATAATATATATAAAACTCAAAACACTCAATAATAATAATAATAATAATAATAATAATAATAATAATAATAATAATAATAATAATAATAATAATAATAATAATAATAACAATAATAATAACAATAATAATAATAATCAAGAGCCTGACGAACATATGCAAACGAGTCAAGCAAGAAAACACAAAAGCTATGCACCCACGAGGAAGTTTATTTTAAGACTTGTGAATAATAATCTACTGAATTTGTTTTGTACCAAAGCCCCCTGCCCCCTGGTTCGATGCTGGTGTGTTTTATTTAACTGCTTACACCACAACTATGCAGCTGTATGTTGATTCAAACAAAAATGTTTAAGCTTCAGCAATTTTTTTCCAGCACAGTGCATTTTTAAAAGATACTTTTAAATGAAGCATTTTTAAAAGAATTTGTTTTATTTTGACATATTTCCAATCAACATGTAGTTGCTGATTTATTCCCATTTGGTATTGAAAATACCAAATGGGTATGGATCAAGGTCAAATGGTCAAGGTGAAATGGCGAAAAAGGTCAATCGGTTTCCAGACATCTACAGGAAGGCGGTTGAAGCTAGAAAAGCCATACTTGGCACATATATAAAAGGCGATGTGATCTGAGGCACCCGTTAAACATTTTTGACCTCGACCTTGATGGTCAAGGTCAAATCGCGAAAAACGTTATTTAAGAAAAACAATGATTTATCTCGAAAACGGTAAGAGATAGAGCAGTTTTGACCTCATTTTCGACCTCCACCCCCCTATACGATATTACATAAGGTAGAACTTCCGGTGTCCTTGACCTCCAGGTCACTTTCGAGTCCCAAACCAGAAGTTGGCCTTTATCTCGAAAACGGTAAGAGATAGAGCAATTTTGACCTCATTTTCGACCTCCACCCCCTATACGACGTTACGTAAGGTACAACTTCCGGTGTCCTTGACCTCCAGGTCACTTTCGAGTCCCAAACCGGAATTTGGCCTTTATCTCGAAAACGGTAAGAGATAGAACAATCTGTTTCCAGACATCTCCTGCTAGACCAACCAAACTAGGCACATGTATGAAGGGTCATCTGAAGTGGTGCACCTGATAAAATTTTTGACCTTGACCTTACCGGTATAGTTGGTAGTATTTAGGAGGATGTTCTACATTCAGACATTTGAAAATTGTTAACAAATAGCAATATCATCTACCTTCCGTTTTTAGTTATCATTCCAAGTGGGGTCGAATTCGCTGTGCGAATTTCGGTCTAGTTTTGAGTCACCATAGATTGAACATCAACATATTCCGCCTATGGCATTTTCCCCTATTTTCCTAACTGATTGCAGCTAGCTTTGATCTGCGTATTTTCAGCAAAAATGAAGCTTTCGCTGAGCAATCGTTGTTCAACAACCAACCTCTTCGGAGGTTCAGTGTGTTGTGTATGACCTCTTTTCACTTCGCACACCCGCTAGGGATTCCGCGAAAACAATGCTCATTAAAGACACACACATACATACATACACACACATACACACACTCGTACACACACACAAACAGACGCACAGATACACACATACATACACACACACACACATATGCATACACACACATACACACATACACACACAGACACACCGGCGGTCGACCCTCGGTTCCCGGGACATCTCAGGTTGACACGAGAGGAACTTTTGCGTTAATTATTCGGAGTTTATATTTCAGTAATGTTAAAATTTCTTAAAGGTTATTTTTTATTTATTTTTTGTTGTTTACTGATACTCCTAGCTACAGGCAACTTGCCACTTTTTTCTTCAAAATCCCACAACAAAACCAGTCAGTATGAAAGGTCACAAGGATTACAGAATATTTATGAAATCTGTGGAATTTAACTCACCTGCTAACAATATAAGAATCTTTGATCTCAACATCTTGAGAAAATGTATAATAATAGGTTATATCCTAAACCGTTCCCGTGAGGCTAGGAGGTGCTCGTGTTTAATATAAAATGAGAGTTGGATTATTTCGATAGTTATATAACTGTAGTTTTAGAATATTCCTATCCTTAATCCACCTTATTTACAGTGCGCATACTGCGCACATCCAAGGCCGTTACGCCCAGCTGAGCGCGAAGGAATCAACTTTAGAGTGTTATCCAATAGGAGTTTAGAAATATGATTATTCTACGTCCCTAGACCTTGATAACGCACAACTGAAGCTAAACTTTCCAAGGCAATTTTTATATAAAAATTAGAACACTCACCGACTGAAGATGATCTAGAAAGGTTTCTGTGTTGCGAAAGGGGTTGTTCGTAGTGTTATCCCCCCTCCCCCTCCCCCTCCCCCTCCCTCCACCCTTAAATCTCATATTGCCTGCTGGTAGAACAACGAAGCTATTAAGAATTGCAAGTCGAAACCTTCTTAAGTCACAATTGCACAGAAATCTAAACAATAATAATGTTTTAATTGATGAAGTTACAAACATTTATCAGGCTCTTTAATTTTTGTCAGGTTTGGGGAAATCTAAGCAAAACCTTACAGTTCTTATTTTCGCAACACACTAATTTTTTTTTTGTGCCACATCCTCGCCGCCCCCCCCCCCCTCCCCTGGCCCCGGTTAGCATTGATATTGGCAATCGCAAAGTTCCGAGTTCGAATCCAGCACCGGATTGCTCCAATTGGTTTGGCCAAACAAAACTTATGGGTTGAACTTGTGACCTTTCACATCCAAAGACAGCATACCAACACATATCACAGAATTCCAAAGTAACGGCTTTCGACTCTCGATCCCTTCAATAAACGTTGTATTTTTCCCTTGCCTTAGACAGGCTTTTCCAAAGGGCTTTTTTTTTCTGAGATCAAAAGCGGCGTGTTAAAGTTGAATTGGTTATAAAACATT
The DNA here is from genome assembly GCA_949752745.1 of Protula sp. h YS-2021. NCBI lineage: Eukaryota > Metazoa > Annelida > Polychaeta > Sabellida > Serpulidae > Protula > Protula sp. h YS-2021. The sequence continues at coordinate 2,620,466 of OX457031.1, read as the reverse complement.
TAAATTTCATGTATCACAAAATAGCAATCTTAAGTTGGTGATAATAATGCTATTAGAACCCTAGCTTGCAGGCATGCAGCTGGGCTTAGAATGCCTTTGAACTCAATGCCTGTTTGCTAGTCCTTTTCTGGGTAATATTTCAGTTCTTGACCTCGTGTCTTCTATGGGGCTTGCACAAACGATTTACTTAGAATTATTGTGAATGCGCTTCGGTGAACGGGATAGATGTGGCGATAAGGCTAGTGTCATTCTAACCTCCTCTATCTTTTGAATACTGCAAGTCAACAAAAGCTGAAAAAAATGCGAAGGATAAACATCGAAGTCATAAGTAACCCCCCCCTCCCCTCCTCTCCGGGAGGTGGTTTGTTGGATGTGGGGGGGGGGGGGGTGGTTGAGGGGTTGGGATTGTGGGTTCACACTGCAGTATGTTTTCGGTATGTGACCGCTGTTTATACATAAAAGGTTCTCAAAATACGGGGAGAAAGGATGGGGTGGGGTTATGTGTATTATTAACAACTGTTGGCGTAACCATTTTTTTGTAAAGGGGGGGGGGGGGGAGTAAGGGGGTTAAAAATCTAAAAGTTTACATATTTATTGACAGTTCCGAAACATATTCAAGGTTCATAATCAAACGGAATCACAGACAGATAAAGATCATTCTGGACATTGATTAAACTTACAGTAAAACTAGACAGAATTCCGCTAGAAGTGGAATGATCCACTTGACAAAACCACAAATTATTTGTGTTACATTATGGCCGGGAAGGCCAAAGTTTTCGAGATAATGGTCAACTTCCAGTTTTTGACCGTGAGCGAGAATGTCAAGGTCACCCAGACACACCTCTTATATAACCTAGTTTAGACCCAAAGGATCGAACATGAGCTCAAAATCTAACCGTTTTCGAGATAATGGTCAACTGTTTGACCTTGACCGTCACCAAGAAGTCAAGTTCAATGAGGTACTTCCATTTCTTTTACCTTGACCCTCACTGAGAATGTCAAGGTCACCGAGATGCCTCTTATGCAATGTTGTTTAGGCCGAAAAGGGGTCCAAAATGAGCTCATTCTCTAACCGCTGTCGGTAGTGGATTCTTACGGTGTTGTTCTTGACCTTGACCGAGAATATGTCATTTTTCGTGAGAAATAGGCGTTATGATAAATATGTTGACCTCAATTGGACCTTGACCTTTGATGTTAAGTTAAAAAATTGAACATAAAACAACAACAAAAACAAATTGGAAGCTCTTACAGTACTTTCCTCATTTAATCAAAAGCTCTTTGAAAAACAAAATTACATGGGATAATAAAAATAGTCATTTCACAATTTTTGTTGTTCACTGTACTTAAGGAATTTAAATAAAATAAATAAATGTCGTTTTATTGCGGAACATAATCTTTCGAGTAAAATGTAAACACGTAGCAGATATCGACGAATGTTCAGTCAATATCTAGCAGATATTGACTAATTTCGAGTCAGCACGAAACACTGTTAGATGACTTGGCTGAATATTGTAATATGATTGGTTGATTCCAAAGTTAGTCATTTTTCAATGTGACTGGCACGAAATGTAGAAAGATATTTGTAATGAAACTGGCAAGATATTATTGGCCAGCTGAAAAATTGTTGACCAACAAAAGGTCAACATTTTCTCTTCAGTCATTAATATTTTATGTTGGCTAACTTAACTGTCGCGTTTATGGGCATTTACATTTCCACCGATGTTGTAAAATTATGGACTTGGAGATCGACCAATCAGGTTACAGCATTTATACGAGTCCAAAAAACCATAACAAAAATCACCCGGGTGTGCAAATAGTGAATTGTGTTCCGAACGGCAGAATGAGTATGAAAGATTTGCCTTTCATTGGATAAATATGTCTAAACCATGCAACAATTTCGGTGGTCGTGTTTTTTGTCACTTGCGCCCCTCACCTCTGGAAGCCTACCACATGCTGTCTAGTTTCAGTTGATCATTTCTGAAAAAATAAACACTCGAAAGTCATGTTATTAAGAGGTATTTTTAACGATTTTTTTTAATGTTTTTTGTTTTTATACTTTAATGTTTTTATATATCTTAATGATAGCACATTACATTTTATGTCGGTATTTTGCAAAGCGCTTAGAGCTGTTTTAAGATTAAGCATCATATGAGCTGTAGGAATAATAATAATAATAATAATAATAATAATAATAATAATAATAATAATAATAATAATAATAATAATAATAATAATAATAATAAAAATAATAATAATAATAATAATAATAATAATTTATGGTGTAGCGGTGACTAAACGTTTAAATATCTTCTGAACATTGTCGGGAGATAAACGCTGTTTCGACGTCCCTTTGCTAAATTATTCGCAGTATTGATAACGCGTCGAGTAATCGACATCTCTCGAAAGTCTCGATTTTCAAAACGAACCAAAACCCGATGTTGATGGGACGTCACATGGGACGTCTATCCAACATTGGAATTTGACGTTAATATGTTTACCGGGATGAATACAGGAATACAATTTATCAGAACATTATAAGCATTAATGTCATACCATATCGCAACAATCTTGTAACATCGAAAGATTCTATCTTCACATATGCAAATTTGAATTTGTAGTATAATTTTTCTAGTTTTAGGGAGTTTCGAACCCCTCAAAATGGCTGAAAATGAAGGAAATGAAGAAAAGAAATATCAGGACTTATCTCAGAAGGGAAAAAGAAATTAAATAAAAAATAAATTAAGGATAAAAGGACTATATATGGTCAATCAAATATTCTTCAATTACAGTCATTTATGTTGGGAATACAAGTTCATACCAGTTCTACGCATAAAATCAATTGTTTAGTAATTTCGTAGCTGAAAATAGAAGCTGTATATGGTTCCAAGTTTCACAACGCATTCAGAATGTGATGATAACTTTAGTAACTTCATGACGTCATCAAGTTTTAGCGTGAATAGGATTTACATGGTATACTATAAGTATACTAAATTCTGGTACAATTAACCAGCTTTGCCAGAGGAGATGCGGGGAAACCGCATGAAAAATTAGAAAAAAGAAAAAAAAAGAAAAAAATAATTCTTGATGAAACAATAGCTTTTGAAAACTTCGTTAACGACAGGTCTAAACATTCTCTAATATTATGTGTAGACTAAGAATTTGATATTGAATAACAGTGCAATAAAAATAATTGGTACATTTTTATCAATAACCATATCACATATGCATGACCTATAAATTCACGTTACCTAGTTTTCTTATGTCTAATGTATGATATTTAAATATGTGTTGAGACAGTGGAAACAGGGCGTGAAAGAGTACTGAACTGAAGTGGTCCGCATTTCATTTCCATATGCCTGACCTATAAATTTACTTACCTAGCTTTCGTCTGTCTAATTTATGGTATTTATTCATGTGTAGACACAGTGGAATCTCGGAAACAAGAAGTCAAATAAGATTGAACTGATATGGTCAACATTTCATTTCCATATACGTAACCTATAAATACACATATCTAACTTTTTTTATTTCTATATTTATGGTACAGTGTAAATAAGGTGGAATTGCACAAAAAGGACTGAACTGAACTGGTCCTCATGTCATGTGTGTCCACATACCTGGCCTATAAATTCACATGCACAGTTTTCTTTTTCTATATTTATGGTATATGTGTAAAATCCTGCAAATCAGACTGAAATGAAATGATACCCATACCATTTCCATATGCGTGACCTATAAATATACATAGCCAGCTTTCTTCTTTCTATATTTGTGGTATATGTGTAAATAAAGTGAAATCCCGCAAATGGGGCTGAAATGAAATGATATCCATACCATTTCCATATGCGTGACCTATAAATATGCATAGCTAGCTTTCTTCTTTCTATATTTGTGGTATATGGGAAAATAAAATGGAATCTCGCAAATAGGACTGAACTGAAGTGGTCCTACGTCATCTGTGGCCTTATTTGCTGGGGTGCTTCACAAAGAAAAGGATAATGGAAAAATGGTGCATTGAAAAGTGGGCCTATTTTTAAAGTGCTCTTAACTTGGGGTTTCCTATCAGTGAAACGATACTGTGTTATCTTATCTTAAATTAACATAAATGTATGTGACTGGGTCAGCTTAAATAGATGATGCCACGTTAGAAAGTTCTAGGTACAAGTTATTTAAAGCTCCGTCATAAAAAGATAACAGATTTAGCGATAAGTTTGATGTTTGTGGTTATAAATGATATGATTTATAATATCTTGCTGTATATTTCTTTTTAATATTTGAGACTTAAAGCTATTAAATGTTAATTTAACCTGTCTCCCTCCCTCCCCCATCCCTCCCTCCCTCCCTCCCTCCCTCCCTCCCTCCCTCCCTCCCTCCCTCCCTCCCTCCCTCCCTCTCTTTCTTTAAGCACTTCACGGCTATACATTGTCCCTCTCTCTCTCTCCCTCTCTCTCTCTCTCTCTCTCTCTCTCTCTCTCTCTCTCTCTCTCTCTCTCTCTTTCTTTCTCTCTCGCTTTGTTTTTCATTCTCTGTACCAGTTTCTGTCTTTATATCTCTTCTTTCTTTTTTCGTTTGCTCTCCATCTCCCATTCTTATATTTTGCGATAAATTCCTAAATTGCAAAGTTATATAATATTTTTTTCTGAAAGCAAAATAATTTTGGCCAATTTAAATTAATTAATAAGTAACATTTTTATGAAATATCTGTTTTTACAATAGCACTTAAGGTTAGTTATTTTAGGACCGGAGTGCCCATGGCTTGTAGGATCATTGATACAACATTAAGAGCAGTAGACAGAAAGTGCTAGAACCAATTGAACTGAATATCGGTGATTGTTGTTTTGGGAAATGAAAACACATCGCAGTATTGCATAAAACCAAGTGTGCTTTATAATGCGCACGATTGATTATTTACCACACAGCAAAGTGCATGTGACCTAGTGATATCATCCAGGCACATGTTATTTGAACAGACCATAAGACGGTGTATTGATTAATATATTCCAGGCTTCTTAATACTGTGGTAGAGCAACGTATACGTGTCCACATTTGTTAAGCGTTTCCAAATAAAACATTTCCTTGATTTCTGAATGTTTTCAACTGTAAATTTACGTTCTGTCCCATGCATGTTCGTTATCTTTTTTAGCTCATCCTCAGCGCTATAGCAAAATTGTGGTGTGTAAAATTTCATTTAATATAATTTGTGTTTTATCAATAAAACAATAAAAATACATATGTGTATACCACGAAAGTAGCACGAAATATATCTGGCAATATCTTCCATCAGTTACGTTCCATTACATTTTTACGAAAGGAAGGTGCCACATTTTGCACACCATAACGGGAACAAAGTCAGTCGAAATATGTCTAGATACAACAAAAAATAAAAAGCTTTTCAAGAAGCCAGTGGTTATAATAATAGTTATTTTGAAAGTAAGTTGTGCAATTAGAGCTCTATTAAGCAATTGTTTGCTACAAGCACAAACACGCAACTTTTCTAGTAGAATTTTTTTGCATGTTTTCAGTAGAAATGATGTCATCTGTCATCACACTAAATATAACTGAGGTTCTACGTTATAATACCACTATGGTGTTATAAGCCTATCACCGACGAAAAGCCAGGAGCTAGGGGTGTCTGTTGTTTTCAAGTGTTTCCAACAGTTAAACAGTGTGTAAAGACATTGTGCTTTATGCTTAAGGTGAGATGATTAGGTGTTGTCCTCTACAGTACAATAATCTGGATTCGCACTTGTATACAAACAACCGATAAACATAAGGCAAAAGCGTACATGAGCAAAATGATGTAATGGCTGTCAAATAATTAAGAGCAACTTGAATCAATTATGAAATATGTTATTAATATGAAATTTAGTTTGGTTTTTGCCAGAATTCCCACCATGACATAACCTGAATTATTTTGCGACATTAAATATACGAATAGTATAAAAGTCCTAGAATGTCATTAATATTTATAAAACTCAAAGACATTGACACAGGTTAGTGAGATAATTTTATTCTGAAAGGTTCAATAGAAACATGTCAAACTACTGTATTAAGCTAAAGTATTACCCAGCAGACAATTGGTCGCCTTCCATTTTCGGAATTTGACCAATTGTCTGCTGGATTAAAGTCACATGTAAACAATGGTAAAAATCACTCATTAAATTTCAATATTGGTGATTAAAATGGAATAATTATAAAAAGCTTTAAAACTTAAAAATATTTAAAATTAGTTAACACAAAACAGGGTTATGATAAGGACAGACTTAATGTTTTCAGCCTTGCTAATTAACTGAAAAATTGTTTTGCGTTATGATAGTTCTCACACATTATTTAACCTGTATTTTTTTAAGTTTACATAGTGAAATATAAACAGTGTTTTTAATTGCTCATAGAATCTTTATTGAATGCTTTGAGAAAATACATTATTGATACTTTTTCGTGGTATTTTAAACTCATGTAAATTACGGTTTGCACATTTTTCATCTGCACATTATTTTGGACATTTCGGATTTTATTAACACAATATTGTAAAAAGAAAAAAATATAAAAACTGTGTCATGGGAAATAATAAAACATATGCCATGTCTAAAAATAAATTATGAAAATCTAAATATTGGGCTATGAGAATCTAAAGAGAGTGTCATGAGAATATAAGAATGGTTATGAAAATCTAAACACCTGTCATGAGAATTTAAGCATTGCGTCATGAAAATTTGAGTAAAGTTTCAGGAGAATCTAAACACTGTGTCATGAGAATCTTAAACACTATGTCATGAGAATCTAAATAATATGTCATGAGAATCTAAATAATGTATCATGAGATTCTAAATAATATGTCATGAGAATCTAAATAATATCTCATTGGACTCTAAATAGTATTTCATGAGAATCTAAATATGACGCCATGAGAATCCATATAATATATAATGAGAAGCCTTTCCAAAGATGAGTTCTTTGTAAGCAAAGGGTGCTTTTGCAGACTCAAATTTAATTTTTAATCTTTGATGTACCGCGCATTTATCAGTCAAGTGTGATACCTCAATTAATTGCACATCATGCTGATATCATGATAGAAATATAAATGCGGAAGTGCTGATGCGTTATTATTGATCACTGCTACATTGGTTATATACATTTATATCAAATGATTTAAACTAATTGTAACGTTGCTATGCCTGTTCAGTAAATAGAACAGCCGGGTTTGGAGAACAGCTTGCAGAGGGTTTTAATATAAACAAAGTGGCATATGACTGTCAGGTCTCACGTTCTCTTGTTACCATGTATGTCCATTACTTCATAAAACGACCCTGAAACGCAAAATGCTAATTTTGAAATAATATCCCAATTTTTAACAAAAAGCCGATTATATTTTTTAACGAAACCCTCTTTTTGAACCAAACGCGAATGCTGAATAAACAGTATCTCCTTCTTAACAACATCGGCAGTCCACGCGCAACATGTCTGGCCTCATATTCATCTCCTACCCTTCTTCACGTTTTCGCGACTCGCATGGTAACACATATGGGACTAAGTACCCCCATTCCTCATCCCGATTCAGTACAATCCCAGTACAAAGATCTTGTTCTTACATCAGCCATAACACATGACGTCCATAAGCAGGCGATCATTCTATACTGAAATTGATTCACTCTGTAAGTAATGCTTGAGACATGCGACACACATGACAGTGAATCAATTCAGCTGTACTATTTGAAGTCTGCCATAGATTAGAAAATAGTTATTTTACTAGTTAGTCATGTCAGCAAAAAATGCAATAGGCTGAATAAATGGAACAACGCAAGTGTCCAGAAATAAAACAAGACATGCAGTTGTGCACTATAGAATTGTTTCAATTTCAATCTTTGTTTAACACAGCAGCTCAAATTTTGAACTATCTGTTTTCTGTTATCAATCGATAAAAGATCAAATGACTTAGACTATATACAAATACACCTTATGGTTTAATAATCTAAAATTAATTAATTAAATGATCAATTTTGTTCAAATAAACAGAATTCTCACATATGTTAACGTAATCTGATGTAATCATATGAGGTTAGCTATGATATTATCCCAACAAAATGATAAAACTACACGATCTAGTGGGTTGACCTGAAAACTAGTTCGTAGCACGAAGGTTTCGATAGTAGGAGAGCGGGATTACGACTGAGCATAATTATCGGTCACATGTTTATTTTGTTTTCTTCGAATAAATAAAAATATCGCATACTTTCAATAATCCTATCTAATTACTTAAAATACTGTGTGAGTGAAACAACTAGAGCAGCTTTCTTTTCTTTGCACGATAGCCACGTTTTGTGGATCTAATGCAAGAGGAATATATCTAACAAGAACGGTAAAACTTTGCAAACAGGTAAAACTTTGTAAATAGGTAAAACTTTATAAATGTAAAGCTTTATAAATAGGTAAAAGTTTATTTTCAATTTGATACAGATGGTGAATACAACAAAAAGACTGTGCATTGCTGATGTTTTTTATTTCATGATTGCCACTGCAAGCACAAAGAAAAGTGTGGTTATGTTTGCATATGACCGGCAAATACGCTCACAAACATTCCCTGCTTTTGCAATATCAAAAATGTCACCCTACGCACAATTGAATGCGTGTACTTGATATCGCTTTAACAACGCTCACCCTACGTAAAATTTACTTCATATCGCTATTACAACCGTCATCATGCGCACAACTGTTCTCGATATCGCTGTTACAACGGTTACCTACACACATTTGTACTTGATATCGATGTTACAACTGTCACCCTACGCACAGCTGTACTTGATATCGCTATTACAACTGTCACCCTACGCACAACTTTACTTGATATCACTATTACATCATAAGCACGCTACAGAAAAGAGCAAAGAAGTGTGCAAAAGTTACAATATTTATTTATTTATGACATAAAGTAAACCGGGAGTTTTGTTTGGAATGATTCATAAACTTTAATGTGGATTGATTCATAAACTTTAACGCATTAACCTACATACTGTTCTCACCCCTCCTTTTCAGGCTCATATCGCCAATGATACACGCTGCAAATGGGGGGGAGTCTTCAGTCAAAAAAAAGATGCAATCATACAGCAGGGCCCAAAACTGGAATTGAAAATCCAAGGATGGCGAGCACTTCTTTACATTGGGTCAAAGTAAAAATAAATAAAAAGGCGCATCTATCCCCAGTGACAGATTTATATTTCAAATGCAGCAGCAAACCGATTACATGGGTGTTATTAACAGCTGACGAGCACACAGACAACACTCAAAAGGACGGACTGACAGAGACAACGACCAGACAGACTACACAGAATCGAGTGGACAAACCGAGAGAGACAACTGTCAGACAATCATAGGGGTAGCATCCCAACCTGTAGACCCGCTCCTGAGTCCAAAGCCCAGTTGGTGGCTGAAACACACGCACAAAAGACTTAACTTTGCGGTGACCATAAGTATAACAAATGCTATTTGTTACTTTCATTTTAGAATCACAATTGCTATTACTGCAGAGTCTAAACATAAAGGAATATTAAGTTGCATTTACAAAATGGCCGCTCATAATTACGAAACTGACGAAGAACACCCTGTGATTTTTTATATAAGCAGCGGCGAGGAGGTTAGTATAAAACGCCACATTTTTATGGTTAGATATTAATGTGATTCTTAACAATTATTAGTTAAAGTAAACGCCAGAAACGTTTTATGGTCTAACGCTAAATAACAATAGGATTATGTTTTGTATAAATACAAACAATAAGCAAATTTATCTATATTATTAATAAAAAATTATTGCATAAGATCAGATAGCATTTTATTTGAAATTTGACCTAGCAATGACAGTTCCTTATAGTCACTTGAAGTAAAGACAGATATATGTAGATAGAAAGCCAAGCGTCTGTGTAGTTTTGGATGTTTTCTTTGCGGAACGTTACTGAAAACTGAATAAACTTCAAGGACCTAATTAAATAATCAAATGCAGCAGTCTTTATTACCCTTTTATACTTTGCCTTTTGCTGTCAGCGAGAGGGCTTTGAAAGTGCGGCGAGGCACCGCAAAAGAACTGTTGTGAGCAATGCGCAGTACCGTGCAAGAACGCCATCTGGTGAGGAATCTGGACAGTATCACACAAGAGCGAAATCCGGTGAGGGTATTGCGCAGTATCACACAAGAGCGCCATCTGCTGATGACATTGCACAGTATCACACAAGAACGCCATCTGGTGAGAAAATTGCACAGTATCACAAAATATTATTGTAGTGTTTATTACTGACAGTAAAACTTGTTGCCCTCCTAAATTTGCAGTTTCCAAAAAAAAAAATACAACACTGCATAAGCACGAAATGTCATCTCCTATACACAAAAGAAAATTGTTGGCAAAATCTCTTAGCAAACACTACTTAAATATAAAGTATCTGGTGTTTTATCAGTGTTCCTATTGCAGAGGGTTTGTGTAGTGATGATGACATAGATAGCGACAGAAGAGAAGCATCGAAATCACGTGGACGTCGATTTTCTGTGAATACGATATCGTCAAAAATATTCGCAGTAGTAAAGCCCCAGGTAAGATAATAATAATAATAATAATAATAATAATAATAATAATAATAATAATAATAATAATAATAATAATAAAAGTAAAATAATAATAACATTAATAATAAAAAGATTTAGTTCGATTTCCACATTAATTAATTTAATGTTTTTATTTAAAAAATACGTTTCGGATTATGAGCTGTGTTTAAGTGGTGCAAGACATAGAAAATTATTTCTGTGATAACACCGAAGTAGTAAAGCAGTTGGTAACAACACAGAAATGACAGTCACGTTATTTGTTTTAGAAACATTGTCCACACGACGCTGAGACAGGTACATCATTTTTATTTTTTTTTATTTCTTCATTGGGTAGGAAACGAAAATGTAGTGTGGTAAAATTTGTAGCGAAAAGTTATTTGAAAACCTCGAAAAATATCACCAAAACACCTTTTTACTAATACTTGAGAAAAAGACTAAATACAGGTAAACTGCAAAAAAAAAAATCATTGTGATGTTATAGTCTGTTCGTGTAAAATAAAAAATTTAATTCTGTATTAGCAAAACCATTGGTTTCTTATTATTAGTTGGCTTATTAGTTGGCAGAATGATATTTAAAAATACAGGCCAATAAAAATAACCACTATTTTGCAGAGATGAGCAGTAGTTTTCCAACGACTAAACCTCACAAGGGGATTTTGGAGCGGTTTAGAAGACCATGGTCTTTGCGCGGGGTAAGATTCTCTCTTGTAATACTTTGCTAATGAATTACTTAGGTGTGTTTTGCTAAATGTGCTTCAGCCTTGATAAGCGGAGTTTCGAAAAATTAAAATAAATATTTCAATTAATTGATTGATCTTTTATCAATTTTAGCATGCACTTCTATAAATGGTGTAGCAGTCAGTAATCTTATATACATTTTGCTTTTGTAGAAGAAGAGTAAGACATCGTCAGGTATCTCCTTTTTGTTGTTGTTTTTTTTTGGGTTTTTGTTTGTTTTTGACAGATATTTTTTTTCGTTTTTAGGTTTTATTTTTAGCTTAATTGTTTATTTCACTTTGCTGTCACAATGAGCACACAAGTGAAACATAAACAAGTAAACCAAGTTTTATTTTTAAATATTAATATTTTGTATATATATATATATATATATATATATATATATATATATATATATATATATATATATATATATATATATATATATATATATATATATATATATATATATATATATACAAAACATTATGTTTGTGATTTTTTAGCAACATTAAATTTTGAAAAAAGCGAACATGCTGTTTTCTGTTAAATAAATCGCATACGCTAAACTTAAAAAGTCAAGTAGCTAGTGTTTTATTGTTTACTGTTGTTGAACTAATTAATTAAATGAAATATTAAAACAACCTGTCTTTTTCCCATGTCTTTGTAAGAATATTTTTCATGCAGATTTACCGGGCTTAGTAGAGCTACCTAACCCATACACAGGTAAACACAACTCAGTAATCATGTGACTTACCTAGACCAACACACAGGCAACTATAAATAAATAATTACATGACCTTTCTAACCCATGCACAGGTAATCACAATTGAGCAATGACGTGATCCACCTAACCCCATTACCAATTAAGAACAATTACAAAATCAAGTAGGAATTTGAGTATACCAACAGTAAAGTAAACAGAACAAATACCACAGAGTTGAAATGAACGTGAACAGTCATTTATCGTTTAGAGCGTACTGGCGCTGTAAGTACCCTAGTAGCGGAGGTACTCGCTAAATCAACTTGTTACTTGACTTCAGTAAGACGACGCCTTAAACGTGTGGTACCATGTCTTTTTTAAAAACCCTCATAACCTAAGGTAAACGCAGATACTATGTAAATGTTACTCCCTAAGCCCTTAGTGTCAAATTGAAACCAAATCCTTTTTAGTAAGCTATATAGTATATGCACAGGAGCAGCTGGAATGTTAATGAAATGGCAATCATAGAACAAACTTACTCTTCGAAATTTTGTATGCACAATTTTCGGAATGGAAGCGAGATAGAGTTCCGATATAACTCCTTTTCGCAAGCACACACTTCGCGCGGTTCCAGTCATGTTTAAAAGTATCCCTATGGGTATAAACTGATGAGAGACCTTAGCCTACCCCCATTTACCCCCCCCCCAAACCCCACCCATTCTCCCAGACCTCCTCCGATCCCGCCCCCTTCTCTCACCTCTCCTCTAACCCCACCCCTTCCCTCAGTCTCCCTCTGACCCCACCCCTTCCCTCAGTCCCTCCTCTGACCCCAACCCCTTCTCCCAGCTCCCCTACGACTCCCGCGGCTTCTCCCATCCCCAGTTACTAAAACGAAGGGATGGGGTAAAGCTTAAATCCCCCCGCTAATCTGCACCTTATCACATATATTATCTGCCTTTGCAACTCCGTGTTATCTATGGTTGCAGAGAAGTGCCTGGCATACCCCAGAAAGACGTTTGGTTTCTTCCTATTGTTCGTCAATTTTACAAGTGAATTAATAGGTAAAAAGTGAACAATTGAAAAGTAGATGTTTTATAAAATTGAAATAAGCTTAAAGTCATGTAGCAGTTTGTAACGAGTTGGTATGTCATCGAGGAATTTTCAAAAGTAAAAGCAGCTCCAAGTAAAGATCGTGATGGTAGGCAAACACAAAGATCAGGCTCTCATTCTCTGTGTATTTATGTAGTGATAAATATGATGTTGAATCATAATGCATTCATATAGGACATTATCTCAGAACTGCTATAAAATGGTAGCAACAAAGTACATTATGTTCAAACTCTGTTTTATGCTAATTTGCCAGATAATTTCGTTCAAACCAGTTCACATTGAACGTTATTACATATGGTTTGTTTGTTGTATAATTAAAATTCATTAGTGTATTAATAGTCTGAGTAATAATTTAATTTATTATTTTTGTTGTTATTGCAACAGGCTACAACAAAGACAGGAGAGATTTGAAGGAATTCTTTACAAGCATTGGTTACGTAGTGAAGGAAGTCGTTAATTGCACACAAAAGCAAATGTTTGACGCCATTGAAGAGGCAAAAAAACAAATGAGAGATTTAGAAAAGTTTCCTGACCGTCTTGTCGTCGCCATTCTGTCTCATGGTGACGTGGTAAGCTTACTAGTCTTCATATGAATGTAAACTATACATCAGTGCAAAAGTTATTTACATTTGTGTTTAATGTGGTGTGGCTTTTTTAAATGAGTAGAAAAAAGAAAGAAAACAACAGTACATGTAATTTCAGCCTTTTTTCCAGAACTTTACATGCAAAAGCTATTCCTTCGACCACAAATACCCAGTTTAAACACGCATGGTATCACACAAAAATCACACAAATCAGTCCTGATAATGAGTATGCGTTTCTACAGTAAATTAACGTAACCAAATATGTACCCTAAAATGTTCCTAGGCAGCATGGTTTGTTGTTTAGACAATGTTATTCAATTGTCTGTTTAATTAAAACAGAATATTCACACATTGTAACATAAACACCCAATAGGCTTTCAATGCTCAGCTGGAAATATAACTTTTGAACCGATGTATATGACAGAAAATTAGCGCCAGGCAAAAGTTGCACTAGAGACTTCTTCCGTAGATCACACTCGTTTTGGGTTCTCATTGATCCAAGGATACCCTTTTATTTAAAAGAAATGGCAGAACGTATCTGTAGCCGGTGATTCTGATCTATCCCACGCTTAGCTAAGGCATTCAGAGCGACAGTGACATGGCATTCGAAAATGGAACTTTGGGATGACCGGACTCATGCTATAACCAACTGAACTAACCGTTTCCTAATATGACTATTACGCATGGGATGAGAGACTATTAAGGAAAAATTAAAACTAAATTATTTATCTGAAAAATAAACAAACAATTAGGAGACACTGACTTATTTCGAGTCAGCATAAAAATGCAATATTTATATCGGTTAATTAGATCAAAGTATTTATCCAAGTCCTGTAACAATTTGTATTTATACCATTTACAGCCACGAATAAATTTAAAGGAACAGAAGAATAGGACCGTTTTAAATAACGCCAAACCACTTTTTAATGCTTCCTGTTTATTGCACTTTATGCAAAAATACTGTTCAATGTCATTGTTCGCCAGTGTACAAGTCTACAAATGTTATTACTAGTGGATATGCCTATTTAAATAATGGCAAACATTTAAATAAACATTTAAATAAATATTCAAATAAACATTTAAACAAGTATTTGTTTAACATTTAAGTAAGAAATATTTAATTAAAATTTTAAACAACCATTTAAATAAAATTTAAATAAACATTTAAATAAATATTTAAATAAAATATTAAATGAACATTTAAATAAAAATTTGCTTGAATTGAAACAGGGAGGAATAAAAACATGCCAAAACAAGGGCGGTGTTTTGAAGGAAAAAGAGGGCGCAAAGGACAAATTAACCAAAATTGAAGATATTATAGCGAAATTCAAACATGACGAAGAGAATCTACCAGAAATGAAAGGTATGGATTGCAGGATTCTAGGATTTTCGAAGGGTGCGTGGAGAAGGACGTGTGGTGTGGGGTTGGACTAAAGCTTTATTACTGATAAAAATTGTAAAAATACGCGTTAGTATTTTAAAAAATATTTTGCAGAAACAACGCAGGTGAGATTAGGAGACCAGGATGGTTGGGGAGGTCCGAATTCATGCCAGAACGTTGCCATTGCCAGTACAATTGAACCCTATCTACCACCCCTCTCCCCGCCGTCTCGGTCTTAATCCGTCCTTGATGGTAACGTTTGATCGGGTTGGGGGAGCGGTAGTCACACTTGTAAATCACAATAGATTCGCCCGGTTTGGATCAATTGAATCATTATAGTATTTTCTGGCACATTTATTCTTTTGAATAATCTCAAAGCACAACAATCGGTAAACTGAAACATAATTGCTGTGTCATTGTGAAAATGTTGAAATATTACACGTAATTATTGCAGTAATATTGTCACTGCAGTAAAAATGAATCAAATAATTTTCTTCAAGTTTGTACAAGTTTTTGGCACACTAAACGTTGAATATTTTTATGCTAAATGTTAAATTTTATTACACATAATGTTTATCTAAAATACCTCTTTTTCTTTATAAAAAATATGGATATTGCTGTACATTAATATACCAGTATTATAGTTATGCCTATTTACCTAACATAAGGTATAGGTATATTGTAATATACCTATATTATACCAATACCCATATATCTATAATATATGATTTAGGTATATTATAATATACCTATATTATACCGCTACAAATATATCTATAACATATGATAAAGGTATATTTTAACTTCTTGCTAACATATCTTCCATTACCAATCTTATTTGTGTTAATGTTGAAGATGAATTAATACTAAGATTTAATTCAAATTGCATCCAAAATTATATAGAAACAATTCTTTTTTTGTCTTTTATAGGCCTACCAAAGTTCTTCATATTACAAGCATGTCATGGACCGGATATGCTCCAGTCAGCAGGGGGGACTGGGTGTCGGAGCCAGTCTAAAGCTGTTAATCAAGTCCATGAAGACTGTATATACCAACCGAAACTTCCATTAGGCACAGATTATTTAGTTTTGTCTGCTGCAACCAAACGTTAGTTATTCTTCTGATTTTGGCGTTTTTGCATTATATTATATTATTATGTTATTTTACATTATTTATCATTTCGATTTATATTTGATATCGTGTTGTATTTTTATAGTTTATCATGTTTATTTAAGTCTACTATCATGTACTTGAAATGGTTTGTATTATAATATTTCAGATCACAAGTCGTTTGTGAGCCCTTCTTATGGATCTTGGCTTATTCAGGATATGCTCGAGGTGTTCAGAAACTTGCACAAAACAAGCGATGTGCAAGCCATGGTAAACAACGTCACCATGGCAGTGTCACAACGACGGCAGATATTCATAAATGACGACGGCTTGGAAGAGGTCGCTGTACAAGTGTGTAGTCAGACTGGTACATTGCGCATGAAATTCTACGTGTGAATCTACAATACATTGCTTGACACGAAGAAAGCATTGCGCATAAAATTCTGCTTGTGAATCTACAATATTTTGATTGTTCTGAAGGGAGCATTGGGTATGAAATTCTGCTTGCGAAATTACAGTGCTTTGCTCATTCCACAGGGGGTATTGCACATGAAATTGTCCGTGCAAAACTTAATTTCGTTAATCCATCAGAGAACTTTCCGTAAAATTATACTTGTGCGGCTGAGTTCTACATTCTGTTACTAAACGCAACTATGGTAACTTGCACGATTTAATTATGCTTTGCATTACCAAACGTTACAATGGTTACTTGAACGTATGCAGGTGTTCTTAATTAGCAGATGTATTTGGGGTAAATATCAGAACTCTAAATTGACTTTCATTTGTGTTTTTCGGGTCATCATGTATATATATATATATATATATATATATATATATATATATATATATATATATATATATATATATATATATATATATATATATATATATATATATATATGAAACTGTTTTGTTCTTGAATTTATTTACATATTTTTACAATGTTGTGTTCTACAGTTTATAGGCTTATTTACAAATGTATTCAGGTTTGATAGCCATATTTAATATTTGCTTTACCGTGTCAAATATTTGTATTATAGTCGCTGTTTTGCAAAGAGATATCCATGTATTTATATTTTTCATTTTTTAAGTTTAATTTTAATTTCATAAGCACATGTTTCAGAAGCTTATAAAAACCTAAAAATAGAAATTAGAAATCCGTTTGTAAATTGCTAAGGATTGTATGTCAGTTTGTGAACCACTAACTCTGTTTGTGGTTTGTAAATCAGGCTTGAAAATCTTTTAACATTTTAACAAAGAATCGCAGAGAAATGGGAAAGGGTAATTTTGACATCAGCATTATGAGTTTTAAGGTCATTTTGAAAGTCATTGACACCCATGGAAACCACATGAAATGCGAGCGCCCCCACAAAGTGGAATTTTCTTCATCTGATCATGTGTTTCCGCTTAATCATTTACTTTAATGTTTACTTATTTATTTTGCATTCTAAACATTGTGTAAAAATAGTAAGAAGGTCAATTTGTAAGTATGGTTTCATTGTTTTCATTGTTTTACCTCCTATTTCAATGTGTAACAGGAAATTATGAACTATATCACGCAGTGTTACCTGCAGAGACAGGTAATGGCATTAACGTAAATCCTAAAGAAATCTTTTTTCTTATCGCATAGGGAGTTCAAGCTTAAAGTATTGCGATTCCAGAAACCGAACTAACAACTTGACGTATGTACAAAAAATGCCATTTTGAACAGCAGTATAAGTTAAATCCTAAAGCTATTTGTTAATTTAGAATTTTGAACATATATCCTTAATTAAGAATATTATATCTGATAACTTAAATAAGTGTTGAAAAATTGGTTGTAAATTCACCTTTATAAATAATTAATATTTTAACGTTTTTATGCCATTTTGTTTGGTACAGATGCAGCATTTTCCATAAAGAGTTACGTGATTTTGTAGGGCTTGTTAGGATGTATTAAGTTCATGTTATACAAAAGTATTATATTTTAAAATGAATGATTTATCTATATTTTATAAGCTTTACTTTATCTAATTATTATATTTTGTTTTTATCTGTGTCTTCTTGTTCCGCTGCATGCCAAAATAATGCAGCAAGTATTTTGCAAATGATACACAAAAACTGCGATAAGTTTTATTAATATATACCTATGAATATTCATGAGCTCTCGTCCAATAAGAACGCAGGGGAGGGATTAGCTATATTTTGATGTACTCGTATTATATGTTCCCTATGCATTCGTTTAGTATTGAAAGTGTAATATTGTTTTTACAGAGTGCCAACAGCTGACTCCTGGACAGAACATTCTGTTATGTATAAACACAAAGCAAATGAATTACAAAAAGGGGATGTCCTTGTTGCAATAAGAGAATTTTTTCGCCGGATCCCCACCGGGTTGAAAGAACCTACGGTATTGTATACAACAGACTGAACTGCCTTGCAGGCTGCTGTTGGACATCGCGTGTCAGATTATGAAAGGTTTAATTTCGTGTTCAAAAACTGTTGAATTCATTTACATTTATTGTACATCTTATTCAATATTTACATATTCTTGAGTTGTATCTGGCAAACTCTGTTTTGAAAATATGTTCAAGATGTTTAAATAAAACAAACGCAATTTTAAGTGTTTCTTTTAAAAACACTAAAATGAAAACATGAATATTTTCATCTAACCATCAGTGAAATTCCTGTAAAATACATAAAATGTGATATCTCAGTCTGTATTCTAATGAAAAAACATAAACATAAAAACATAAAAAGCACAAAAGCATTTGACTATTAGGCAAAATACTATAAAACATATAAAACATAATATCTCCATATGTGTTCTAATGAAAAAACATAAGTATAAATACATTATGTTTCCGACATGCTGCTACTGGAGAAAAATATCAAACATAACCTGTCTAAGTTTCCAGTGAAAATATTTTAAAATAGTCGAAACATCAACATCTTCCCACCTCTACCCCACAGGAGAAACACACACACACGCATATTGTATATATATATATACACTTTTTAACACTTATAAGGCCATATAACCTTATAAACGCATGTAACACATAAACCCACGTAAGACTGATATGGTTCAGACAATTAGAAACTTCTCTTTTGTCGAAAATCGTAACTAAGCATTGAAAAAATTGCCCAATGTCTACATGGCATGCCACTACAGAAAGGTATTTAAAGTAATGATTTTTCATAACTATTTCATACCACATGAAAAGTCCATGTAATTTAATATGTTATTAGAAACCATGTTGCCATAAAGTGCATAACTGATCCAGTCACATAGTAAACCTGAGCCTCTAGTTGTAAGGAGGCTAAGTCCTCCTACTCATTTTGTAACTTGTCATAGCGTAAGGGTTCAAGAAGCCATATAGTAAGCAATTAAGGGGCTATAGATTGAATGATTAAGGAGTCATGAAGTGAGTGATTAAGGATCCAAAAGTGAATGATTACTTTGAATGGGTGTGAGCGTAAAGAAAGACAAGTAGAGTGAATGATTATGGAGTTATGAGAGAGTTATTAAAGAGGCATAGAGCAAGTGACTACGAAGATATAAAGTGGGTGATAAAGAACTACATAGTGAGCTATTAAAGAACCATACAAAGAGGTAAAACGGAACTGTAGAGTGAGTAATTTAGGAGTCACAGAGTGAAAGATTAAGCAGCCATAAAATGAGTCATCAAGCAAGCATAGTGAGAGTGATTATAAAGCCTTAAAGTGAATGAATTGGTACCATCACATAAACGATAAAGGAGCTATAGATTGAGTGATTGAGGAGTCACAGGCTGACTGATTAAGGGCTCATAGAGTGAGTGATTAAGGAATCATTGATTGAGTAATTAAGGAGCCATAGATGGAGTGATTAAGCCACAGAGTGAGTTAATGAGGTACCACAAAGTGAGCGATTTAGGAGCCTTAGAGTAATGATTAAGCAATCATTTAGTGAATGATTAAACAGCCGGAGTGGGAGTGATTCAGGAGCCATAGAGAGAAAGACAGAGAGACACCGTCATTACTTGTGTCAAAATGTTTGACCACAGTCGTACGGAGCCATTGAATAAATAATTAAGGAGTCATAGAGGGAGAAAATTCAGTAGCCATGGAATTAGTAATTGATGAGTCACGTGGCTAAATGATACAGAGAATCCTGCAGCTGCTGAGCTAGCTTTTCAATACTTAAGACACGGCTTGTTTAACAGCAAATGTGTGCCTCAAAACATTTGCCTACCTTTCGGACTTGTTTTTTACCACCGTCCTAACTTGTGTCAACAAGTGTGACAACCGTCAAGACTTGTGTCAAAATGTTTGCCCACCGTCATTACTTGTGTCAAAATGTTTGGCCACAGTGATGACCTGTGCCAATATTTTACCACCGTACTTGTGGCAAAATGTCTGACCACTCTCCTAGCTTGATTCAAAATGTCTGGTCACTGTCCTGATATATGTAAAAATCTTTGACCACCTTCCTGACTTTTGTTGAAATGTTTGAAAACCGTCCCGACTTATGTCAAAATGTTTGGCTACCATCTTGACTGATTTTAAAATGTTTGACGACCATCCTGACTGATGCTAAAATGTCTGGCCACGGTCCTGATATGTGTCAAAATGTTTGACCACCATCCTGACTGACGTTGAAATCTTTGACCACCGTCCCGACTTGTGTTAAAATCTTTGACCACCATCCTGACTGACGTTAAAATGTTTGACCACCGTCCTGACTTGTGTCAATGCCTGAGCTAGGAGTACCATTTGCTTTTGTGTTTGGCTGCTGCTTCCTATTGATTTTAATTCGTTGTTCATACACTGTCAGCATCTTGTGATGTCTGTAGCAGTACTCACTCAAATAATTGAAAAAGTCTTGAGCTACAGCCCGATCAGCCATAGATGAGCCGTCGAAAATGGCAACGCAAGATTTAATTTTGTGACATAGAGAATCCAGTAACTTACGAAGATCCTTGATGTTTGGTGGTGACTGGTCATTATTATCACCTTGATTTGAATACGACATTATCATAGCATTTTCCAATGACTGAAACAGAAGCTGGTATTTCCTATAAAATAATCCACTCTGATAAAGCGAGAGACGACCTTCAAAGCGCTTGCTAGGAAAGTGAGCTTTGTTGTACTCTGCGACGGCTTGGGTAAGACTGTCCTGCGCTAACTCAATTTCCGGTTGGTTGATAACTAAGCGCATTCTCCCATTATGGGATTCCGGAACATCCAACTGAGCCTTAATTTAATATAAAACCGCCCAAATAAGATATTTAGTGTTGTAATGAATCTGTCAAAGTAGTGACTTCAAAAAGTTACTGAAGTATTCAGTGACTCTGTGAAATCTATGAGCACTACAATGCATCACGTTGTTTGCGGCCGATAAAATGGATTAACATCGATTTAACAAATTAACTGTAACATATGCTTAAATGTGTACTGAATTAAATTCATAATTGCACTGAGCTGAACAGGCTATAAAGTCTTAAGATAAAAGTGTATAACTTTTGTAGACTACGAAGAACTTCACCTTTTAAAATACGACTGAATTTAAGTATCTGTGAGTATTGACTCTCGTAAAATATTTTATTAACACTTACATCCGCAATTTGCAATAGTGGATAAATGGGCTCTAAGGGAGTGTCATAAAAGTATGAGATCAATGGGTAACTATGCGTCCGACAGCTGCGCGGAGATTGCAGTTCTTCCAGCATGATATCACGACATGCTGAAAAGCTCTTAGTAGCCGCTTCTCGTAATGCCTAAACAGTAATCAAGTTAAATACCTTCGGATGGCTATAGCAATACTCAGTTAAATAATTGAATAAATCTTGAGCTAGAAACCTGTCAGCCAATGATGTAAAAATCAAAAATGTAAATGAAAGATTTAATTTTATAATGCAGAGACTCTAGCAAAGTAAAAAGATTCTTAATGTTTTATGTGCACTAATAATAATCCTCATTTTGATCAGATCTTGAAATGTTTTATGTGAAAACTCATAGAAAGTAATATAAAAACTGATAAAGTTCCATTGCAAGCATAAGCATTTTGCCAACATATACTTAACCTCATATCCGAACGTTTTCACCATATTTCTTCAGCTACCATTTGCTGTATATATTTTTTCTATTTATAATATAAAAGAAACATCTTACTTTTAAGCAGGCACGAAATGTTTCATTGCTTTGCTTTTCTTTTTCTATTTCCTTTGCGATAAAACCGAATTTTCGAAAGCATTGAAGAAGTTCGCTAAAATTGTGTTCTGAAGCATTTCTTATAATGGTCAAAAAACAAGTTCCCAAGTGATATTGCACGAGGCTTTGTTCGAAGAGACTGTCTTGGAACTGCAGTTGATCCATGAGTACCATCATGAAATGCACACATCTTTCTACATCTTTCAGTTGTATAGCTATATACATGTTGTTACTGTTGATAGCAATATCCACCATTGAAAAATCAACATTGTGCTTGCTACAAAAACGCAATAAGTGAGCAACAAGTTCGTGTTGTTTTAATCGAACTCCTCCCTTATACGATGCTGCTGGAATCATTATTCTCTCAAATAGCAGAATTGTGACGATGTCATATCGGTTCTTTGACATAAAGTAAGGAATACATTTCTTGGTGAGGAATCGACGTAAATGTGCGTACGTAATTGGCGTACTGCATTGTTTGCGTCTCCGTCTCACTCCAGAGATTACTTTGAAAATACTAAAATTACAGCTGCCCTTGTGGTGGTGAATTAAAGGCACATTGCAGTGAAGATAAAAGAGGGATTGTTCTCGAGCAATATCTGCCTTATGCGTGGAAGAAGTCATCTCATAGCGGGCAATCTCAGTTGTCATCATTGAACGATTTTGCTTGCCCCATCTGTTGATTACCTTTTGAACACTTCCACCAGGGTTGTTCTCTTTATAGCTGCTTTTGGAAGCTCTCTCCGTACAGTCATTTCCAGACGCATATTGTACACGGTCACTTTCTGAATCACTCTGCACAAAGCCATTTCCAGAAGTAATCTCAAGACAGCAACTTTCTGAACTGTTCTCCACACAGTCACTTCCCGAACTGCTTTCCATACAGTCACTAAAAGAAGCACTCCCCATGAAGTCCTTTCTACGTATACTCTCCAAACAGCCATATCCAGAGGTACTCCCTTTACTGCCAGGTCTGTTCGAACTCTCCATACAGTTACCTCCAGAGATACTCTCCATGAAGCTACTTTTAAAAGTATACTCCGTCTGGCCCTCTCCATAAGCACACTCTGTGCAACCGTTGCTAGGCATACTCTCCATATCGCATCTATTTTTAGTTTTCATACAGCCAATTACAATAGTGCTTTTCTTCATGTCACTCTCGGAAATATTTTCTTTACTATCAGTTTCTAGAGCATCTTCCAGGTCATTAGCTATAGGAATAGCTGCAGGACTAGGTACTTGACTACCTATAAAACAAGCCAAAGGATCTAACACAAAACTACCTGAAGGACTAGACGCAGAAACAGCTTTAGGATCTGCTGCAGAACAAGTCACAGGGCTAGCTACAGGACTAGTTACAGGACTAGATGTAGGACTAACTATATGCCTAACTGCATGACTAGCTACAGGATTTGCTGCGGTACTAGCTACAGGACTAGCCTCCATATGTCCGGATCCTATCCACAAGCGAAAGCTTTCTGTCGCAATGAAGGTGTCGCACAGAAACCACAACTGCCATTACAATTTCGCCGTTTCAAACACCTTTCCTGAAATACGTATTATTTCAAATGCTTTGATTAGGTTTTCCCCTTTTAGACAGTTTTATAAGAACGAAACGATAATCCTTAAAAACTGATTGCAGAATCTGCTCACAGTTTTACTTTCCGTGTATCCAGGTTTTCCTTACTCTCCGTGCATCCAGTCTTTCCTTACTCTCCGTGCATCCAATTTTTCCTTACTCTCTATATATCCAGAATTTCTTTACTCTCTGTTCATCCAGTATTTCCTTACTCCCCGTCTATTAAGCCTTTCTTTACTCTCCAGTTTCTTCCTGGACTAGTCTCCCATCTTCCAGTTTTATTTCTCTTTTGATTTCTAGAATTTGTTTTATATGGAAATACACAAAGTACTAGAATCGTGATATATAGAATAGTGACTGTTGATAGAAGTAGACCAGCGTTCAATATGCGTAACAAAATGGCATGGCGCAAGGCGAGACCGAGGGACGGAGTGTGGCGGTGAGGGGGTGTGGCGGAGAGGGGTGTAGCGTTGAGTTGGTGTGGTTGTGACGGGGTGCGGCGGTGAGGGGGTGTGGCGGTTAGTAGGTGTGGCGTTGAGGGGGTGTGGCGGTGAGGGGGGTGTGGCGGTGAGGAGGTGTGGTGGCGAGGGGTTGCATGGGGAAACTCTCTTTTTCCATCTAGCTAGATTGCAAGCCAAAGTCAAGGAGTTTTTTATTTATTTATTTGTTTGGCGGAAGGGGTTCATGGGGTTGAAGGTTAAACATTTTTTAAAGGGGGCATGAGGCTGAAGGTCAATCATTGGTAGCAATCGTGAAGACTTTATAAAGACTATTTTTGTGGAAAGAGCTGAGAATTAAATCATCCTCACGTCGTGCACCCTCTTTTCATTAAAGCTTGAATCGGGGCCTGTGTGGCATTTATGGCAATGACACGCTTTTTATAATAATACATAGCAATCCCCGTTTTCATACAATGACTATGCTGGCCGGTGCCAAAGCAAAACCTAGAAGACTTGTGAAGAAAAATGATGTATTGATTTATTCTTCCCGAGAGAAGTTAAACTGTTATGTGAATGGTAATAGCATTCCATGCATAACACAAACAAACACAAACACACTGTCCTTTGCACAACAACAATATTCATAATATCGTCATATTGACGAAATAGATCAGTATATGCTTTGACAAATAACTGCATTGTCTATGTACTTCTGGGTTTCTGTCACATTGAAAATTAAACACATGTTTGGATGCATAGGTGCATTGGTTTATTAGTAGCAGTGAATTCAACTTATACTAATTTTCAGACATTTTGCCGCAGTATTTAGCACATGCACTATGTAATGAACAGCGGTTCATGGTCATAGCACCAACATTTCTTTCAGCGTTCTTGGAACTAATACACACTAATACACAACAAACCTTTTCAGATAAGATGAATAAAAATTATCAATATTGATTCAATATTTTTTATCCTTTCAATTGATTTGAAAGTCCACCTATCCTGGGGGTAGGGTGTAATTGGTCGATCTTTCGACTTCGCAAACAAAATTGTTCATAACAAAAAATTTGCGAAATGACCCACAGTGAGCAGCTACGTGACGTACGTTCCAAAATGCAGTCATAATCTGCTAGAGAGGTATTTAGAGATTCAACATGTGATCGAGATGGAAGGAGGGATACAGTCCCAGCAAACACTCGACGTCTTCCGCTGGTTGTAAAATGGTTGTTATTTGGTCACGGCGTGAGTACAGCCAAATTTAAACTTTTGAAACGTTGTATAAATGTCAGGTTTGATCGCAAACCTGAAACCGACGTCATTTCGACGTTTTTTCCGACATTTTTCAAAATAATTAATGTTTCTATTGCATAGGTTATATTACAAAGGGTACAAGAAGGGGGGCAAGGCCTATCGTTGTCTGTTAGTTAGTTCTCTGTGCCTGTCTTTGGGGCTTTGGTGACGACTGAACGAGAAAAGTGCGTTTATTGACTGCAGTTAGGGTTTAATTGGTGCGACTTGGTAGAGTGACATATGTAATAAGTCAACGTTTCGGTAAACAGTTAAGCTTTACAATATACAAAATGCGTGTCAGGCTCCTAACTATATCATAATTGTTTGTTGTGTTTGTTATAACCACAGGAGCAGAATCATCCGAAGCAGCGAGCCTACCAGTCTAACTTTAAAAAACGACATTTAACAGTCATTTGGGTGGGGTTGTAACCGCTGAATTCCCTTGGATCCACTGGTAAATGTAATATATCTTTTCATATAAAAATCAAAGATCAGTGCACCCTAATCCACCTACTCTAACTGAAATCCTGTACCCGGAGATGCTTTCCTCTTGATTTTATCTGCAAACGTGATATTTGGGTAGATAAGTCAACTTTAGAATTAATCAAGAGAAGAAAATACAAAATGCAAAAAAGGGAAAAGAAAAGACAAAAATAGGAAGACAAGAAAAAAGAAGGAAAGAAGAAGAACACTAACTGGATATTAGGTACTTAAACCTGGTTTAATCCTCTCAGAAGCAGATTTACTATTTGGTTTAACTCAATAGGTTAATAAGTTATTCTTCATGAATTTCATTTAAGTATGACCACATAATTGGACTTGGTTTTTATCATTATTTTTACAATGTTATTAAGATCGAAATTAGTTTATCACAAAAACGGCCAGATTCATTAATCAGCATGTAAATGTTGTTTCTGCTCACTGGGTAGTGAACCTCCGAATCTGCTAATCATACGGCTACTTTGCTTGGTTAATATGGCGTCAGCATGCCTCGGTCTGTCCCACAACGTGATGTCAGACAACTGGTCGTGAGCATACCTCGGCCTATCCCACAATGTGAGCAAGAAGAATAACATAAATACAACAAAAAACATCAAATTTTCAGTTAATATAATTTAACCCCAGCAAACATTCAGAGGTCAGATGACGTCCGGTTGATGTCGTGACCCGACGTTTCTGACGTTGGACTGACGTACCGGTTTTGGTTGTATATGAAATGGAACCTACGTCGGATTTTCAACGTAAGCAGAAAGACGTCTTCAATCCGACGCTGGATTTTAGTTGTATATGACATTTTGACAACGTCGGGTTTTCAACGTCAGAATGACGCCTGGTTTCGACGTGAATCCGACGTTAGGTTTGTATTGTATATAAAATGCAACCGACATCGAAATTTTAAGGCAGATTGACTTCGGGATTCCAGCATCAATCCGACGTCGATTTTTCGTTGAACAGGATACTGGAACTCATGTGAACAGTGAACACAAAAAACAAAAACAAAAAGCAAAAACAAACAAACAAACAATAACAACAATGCCTAAAGCAGGATACGTGTATATTTCCCAGCAGCAGTCATGCCTGACTGATTCCAATGTTTAAAGGACAGTTATTCAATGTCAATAAACTCATGTGAAAATATTAGACTCTAAGCTAACCCAAACATTATATAGGGATGCTTCAAAAGTTTGATCCCTTTAATTTTTTGAGTGGTGTAGTTCTGAATACGTACCCCGGGGTTGTCTGTAAACATACGTTATATCCGTTCACATTCTATTGGCAACCTGTGAAATCAAAATAACTGACCGCGCATTTCAGAGGATATTACGACAAAAGGCTACATCGACATGTTATGGAAAGTTTTCTTAACTATCTAACCGTGTTATTTCAAAGCAAAACATTACACTTTTTGTATATACTTTAGTACAAGAATATGTGAAAAATACTAGCTTTAAATTTCAAATTTCTCACACACTGAATGGTCCTAAAATGGTATCAAAGTTATTTTTGATAAAAAAAACAACATTGCTTCGGTAGTAGAGTGTTCCTTTTTTACAAGTAAAGTATATATATTTTTTGCAAAATTACATTTTTCGTTTTATATAATAGTAGAAGTAATAATTAAATTGAAGGTATCTATCACGTTGTATAAATGGTGTCAAAAATGATGTTCTTAAAAACACGAAGTGATATTTTTTTTACAAGTCAAGTATATAAATTTTTTTACAAATTACATTTTCATTTTTCATCTATCAATCTTATTACCAAGACAAAAAATAGATCATAATGCAAAAGTGATTTTACAAAATATTCATAAAATAACCAAAATAAAACAATAGAGACGCCAAAAATATGGTATATATATATATATATATATATATATATATATATATATATATATATATATATATATATATATATATATATATATATATATATATATATATATATATATATATATATATATATATATAACAGATATAATTTTTATGAAATATATAGTACTAGGGGAAAATATGGATTCTACCACAGGATTCTATTAAAGGATTCTACCACCCAGCGAAGTTGTGTATGATGAGAGCACCTCATCGTAGACCATGTATGTTGGTATAGAATTTCAGTCAGAGCTAATGCATAGTTTCCTATCAAAGATATGGTTCAAGGCATACGAATTTGATAGGCTGAAGCCTTGTTGTTGGGATAATAATTTAAACTAACATTGCGGGGTAAGGTGATGTAGAAACTTGTCGACTCCATGGTAGCTAAATGGTATAAGAGCGTTGACATCTAAGAGGTTCGTTGGATACAATGTGTACTTGAACTATCTGAACAATGCGAACATGTTGGCTAATTTTAAATTTGTAGGTTTTTTTTCTTCTTCTTCTTCATTGATATTAATTTTAATTTGTCCACACACATATGCTTCCACACTTAAGGTTCATTTTTCTTTCGAATATCTGCAGGAATATACCTATTAGGGAGGGAGCCATGACGTCTAGGGTTGTAATTGTACACCAGTCTGGAAGGCTGTCCACATAGCAATAGGTTTGGTTATGTAGAAAATACGGATACATCATTTCCTTTAGAGTACGGATGACTCTCTCAGCAAAGTTAGCCTTGGTTTAATTCTTTGATGTATGGGCAGGAATTCTCTCCTTCTTCAAAAATCGCTTTACCCTTCTGTTTTTAAATTCAGTTCCTTTATCTGACCTTGTATGACCCTGGTATGTGATTTGTTGGGTATTGGCTGTACCCACCAATATATGGAAAACACATTAATGACAACCAATAAAAAGTGGGTGTCATCATTAAATAAGGCTATGTTTCCCATGTCAGCCAAATCAATATCCCACATGTCATCAATACCACGTGTAATGACACGCTGTCTTTTAAACCTGTATTTTACAGGTTGCAGTAAACTGAATGCATCTTGATCCTGCAGCCATTTCTTCACTTGTGAATGAGTGACTGGTTGTTTATCTTTTTTAATATGTGATAAAGTTTGTAAGAACCAGCAAATGTCCTGGGTTGGCCAGTTTTAAAGTAAATATTGGCTAAGTAGTCTTTCCACGTTGACACTAAATGAACACCACCTGTCTACATATCTACATATCTCACATTTTATTCGCCTCGTAACTCAATCCACATATCTTACCGTTTATTCTTTTTACAAATCAAGCATAGACACAATGGTGTGGATAATTGGAGTCCATTGATCTTCAATGTACACTGAGCTACTACTTAATTTATCAAATGTTACGGCATTTAAACCACATTTCTCACATCGGTGATTTGCATTGTTCAACACATTATTTAAATGAATATAATATTAAGCTTCATTCCAATATGTATAGACACATGTGAAATGGCAAGTATGTTCTTTATACTCATCATTTTGCATTTTTTACAGCTAATAACATTTCTTCGCAATATGCTTTTTGAACAATATATTGTCTTAGTGTAGTGTCTGCCATTATACTGCAATATAGATTAACCACCGTCTCACTTCATCAAACAGTCTTAGATCAAACCGAGCAACGTGAAATGCTGCTTCCACATCAAACTCCTCAGCTCCGTCAATGTTTGAAAGCACACACTCTTTGATGACTCCGTCACGTAAGTTTGGCAAGTTCAGCGTTGAATGAGCAAGTTCCCAATAGATGTTAAAGTATTGCAGTTGTTTTTCAACAGAACCAAAACGCACCAGTTCACTTATCATGTAGTCCACGTACTTCTTGCTGATTTGGCACGTTCATATTCTCCAATTGAATTTCAGCCAGTCTTTTCCTGGATAGATTTTACATCTTTATCCGATTGTCCTTTTGCAGTTTGATGACATTTTTCACGCCATGACATTCTGCACATGGGTCTGGCTCTCGTTTGGCGAATAAGACTGAGTTGATGTTATCTATCTCCTGAAGCATTGTCTCCCATTCACCGTCATTCATGTTGATATAATACTTGTATATTGTCCCTTTAAACAGCGATCTACGCACAAAACTCACATGGCGCATGCTTTGGTATGAAATGACTTCAAGCCACTTCGCTTGCATTAAGTAGAGTTTGAAGCCAATGTTACAAAATTTTTCGAGTTCTGGCACACAATCTTCCACAAGGATGGCGCTAAAGCACGTTTGAGTCGAGCAAATGGCCCAAATTCTCCATGCTCCACAGTACTGTTTAAGTTCACACTAATTTTAAAGCAACTTGTCCTCTCCAAGGCTACACATTGAATGCTGACTTGTCCTCTTCACCCGCTCCTTGTATATAGTATGACGTATTACATCACATGTTTGTTTCACGAGATGGTTGTAAAATCTTTGAGCCAGCTCGTTGAAGGGATCATGAAAGGCTGTTGGCAGACCGTCGGTTAGCGATTGCCTCATGACGATTGCTAAAAAGTCTCCTCGTTTGCGACTGTTCATTAGTCATGCAAAGATCATTGGTATGGTGAAATGTCCTTTTTCACAGAGGCAGGCCATCATATCATCCTGCTTAATGCGCTCTTCAAGGTATTTGAAACCATATAGCATGGCCTTCGCACATTTGAAATTGGGATCCTCATCAACACGCCTTGGCAGGCACCAGGTCGTAAAATGTTCCTCCTAAAGGCTTCTAAAAAGTTGGACGAAACGTGTGGTCATGGCCTCGCAGAACTGCGGCTCTGACGCGTGATTATTCTGTCTTTTTACTTCTAGCATGCGGATGAGCCGAACGGTGTCACTCATTTTTTAACTCGGGTATATGTACGTGTCTTTGTTGAAAAAGCCTTCTTCGCATAAGCACCATAAAATGTCAATAAAATATTAGGCTAGAGGAAGCATTGCCTGAAAGTTCCGTTTCAACAGCGTGACATCACAGCTAACAGGTATGGTCTTGCTAGATTCAAATTTAGACCTGGCCCTCGTGAGGTGGTAGTCTTCACTGTCTTCTTCGTCGTCATCATCATCATCATCATCATCATCATCATCATCATCATCATCATCATCATCATCATCATCATCATCATCATCATCATCATCATCATCATCATCACCATCATCATCATCATCATCATCATCATCATCGCTTGACATGACCACTTCTTCAGCTTCTGCCAGATGCTTCATATGCTTCTAACTTTGTGCTGGGTTGCTTGTTATTACCATTTACAAGCGCATTTGCAACCAAGAAGGGGTAGTCAGGTCCCTCAGGATCTGACATTCCTTGCTGCACTGCAGGAACGTCTGACTGAGCGCCTAACGCTTCCTCCAAGGCTTCTTCAGTCAGAAACACATCGTTCTCTTCCATAGCTAACGATGTGTCACCAAAGACAACCGTTTCGTTAGCACTGAATAGAAACGGGTCATGAATGTCTGTGTTTATGGTCGGCGTTTCCATCGTGTCTTGACGACTTGCATTTTCAGGGACGAAATGGCTCTTTTATAAGAATTTTTTTGGGGAGGCACATACCATAACGTAATATGTTCCAAAAATAAACTTTCGAAAATTCCCAGAGGCGGGTCATATACAGTGACGTAATATGTTTCAAAAATAAATTTTCTTAAATTCCCAGAGGGGGCACGAAATTACCATTACAACAAGAGAAAAACATGGGTTCAACCGGCAAGAATATCACAGTGACGAGGAACGGCCGGCCAGTAACACTTACAACTGAGTGTTACAAGTGCTGGGTTTGGATTAAATATGCGGGGCAGCCTCATAACTGTCCCGTAGACCACAATGCACCGCGGTGGTTCTGTTGTAAAACCTGTGGCGGCCTCTTATGGTATAAGTTTACAGCGACGTATCTTGGGCCGGAGTTTACAGACTGATGGTGGTGTGGCGCGACACTAAGAAACATGAGCTACTACAACCGTCACCCATTCAAATGGAACGTGTGTCTTTGCGATCGACCTGAGGCATGGCGAATATTGAAACTGGGCGTAATATCTATGAGTTACTGTGCAAACGACCTGAGGCATACCAGTTTTTAGGCAGTTTTAACCTCTAGTAAGAAATATACAGTCACATTTTATTTCCTAACCATAACCCTAATCACTAACCCTGACTTTCATTATAAATTTGTTATTAAGCAATGTATTAATGTGTGCGTCAGGTCGTTGGCATTTTGATAAATTACTCTATGTGTCTCAGGTCGTTTGCTGAGAACATCTCCGCTTCAAATGTGCAGAAAGGCCATTTAACATGGAGCAGTACTATAGACACCAATGCCGGTGTGGGAAACCAACGTGTTGGTCAAGAGCCAACATCTAAAAAAAACTTCCGGCCCTTCTAAGGGCCACGCCGTCTTACGAAATAAGGCTCAATCCATATATGTCTGTGCGTGTGTGTCTGAAATACCAGTGTAGCTCACTGTTATATGTATGGAACATGACCTACACAAAGGTGTAGGAAGACCGATTACCATGTAAAACACTGCACCGTGATTGGTCAACTTTCGCTCCCTGAGGCTTGATTGCAATATGTCTTTTTCTCAATTTACCGGGGGTTGAATACGAATAATACTGGCTTAGAATCACGTGACATAAAAAACACTGCAACGCGATTGGTCAACTTCCACTACCTTTCTGCTCTCGGAAACTACATTTATAAATATATTTGTAAAGCTTGCTTACAAACACGTTTGTTTGCCAACAATGGGATCCATGGCTTACAAGAGTACTAAGGCCCATCCTTGGCAAACAAACTTAGCGAGTCAAAATATTGATCAGAAACTCGTGTTCATATTGGCTGGCTAATTAAATATTTCGCTCCCTTTTTGAAAAAAAAATGCCAGAAAGAAGCGCTAATAGGCTATGTACTAATAGGCCTGGGGGGAAGGGGCTGCCACACGCTATGTCCTAACATGCCGTGGGTCGCTGGCCCAGGGGGGTTACCAAATTTTGCTATAATTTGCTGGTCCTGGGGCCTAGCACGACGTAACTCACACACTATGTCCTAATAGGCATATATAAACAGCTCAAATTAGAGCTCCACACACACATTCGCAGCCATGGATTACAAGGAGAAGTTTTTTAACCAAGAAAGACGTGGGCGTTATCTCCTCACAGATGCGGATATCCGTGTTTCATTGAAAAGATCTTTGAGGTGTACGAGCTCTGCAAGATGAGAAGCTTCGTGAGAGGAGAAGAAAGCGGCAGCGGTCCAACATATTCGGCACAGCGGCGACTGCGGCGTATGAACGGACGAGGGAGTCGGAGGCCGCCCCCTCTCAAACAGCCGTCAGCCAGCAGCAGCCCGCAGTGAGCCAGGCACAGCCCGTAGTGAGCCAGGCAGAGCCAGTCGCTGTGGGCCGAGCAGAGCCAGTCGCCACTGTCGTGAGCAAGGCACAGCCAGCCGCCGTCAAACAGGCAGAGCAGAGCCAGCCGCAGCCCGCACTGAGCCAGGCAGAGCTAACCGTCGCCGTCGCGAGCATAGCAGAGCCAGCCGTCAGCCAGCCACAGCCCTCATTGAGCCATACAGAGCCAGCCGCCGTCGTCGTGACACTTGTAGAGCCCGCAAAGGACTCCATGGAGGAGGTCATGCAGATCTTACATTCGGTGAACCCGCCGATTGAGTTCTGCGATTTCTGCGGAGTCACACTGCAGCGTCCTGAACAAGTCGTTCGTGACGTCGACATCTGCAATTGCCGCACACCAGCGGAATTGCCACTGCAGAGCCAGCCTCTGCTGCTAACTAACACCCAGTGAGGAGGTTAAAACCCTACTGGCTGCCCTTTTTCGAAGTACGTGTCATTGTGTATGAGTGTTTGTGTGTACGTGTGTAGAAAAAAATGTATGGGCTGCTCATTCGAACACGTCTTTGAATGGGGTGACCATTCAAATACATCATTAAATGGTGCGCTCATCCCCCACAATTTCGCTGACGCAAAGGGCTACTGTGGTAGAATCCTGTGATAGAATCCTTTGGTAGAATCCTGTGGTAGAATCCTGTATTAGAATCCTGTGGAAGAATCCCCATTTTTTCCTACTTATATTTCTCGAAAAAAGAGAATGTTTTGAGACTATCACTGTTTTCCCTTGCATAATTTCCTCCTGAATTTTAGACATCAAAAACATGAGTTGCATTCTTGATATATCTAACAAATTTTTGATATTTCAGCTTCCATTTAAGATAGACGTAGTAAGTTATCTGAAACAGAATTATTGAAAAAAAAATGCAAAATGAAATTTTAGGTGTAAAAAAAGGAAAAATAAAATAGAATTTTAGATAATTAAAATACATTTTTGGATACTTAAATTGAACTTGATATACCTGCATTTGCGAGTCATCATAACTTAATTTAGATATCTGAAATGAACTTCGCAAATCAAAACTTCGTTCTTAATATCAAACAATGCATTTTAGATATTTACAATTAATTAAAGAATTATAATATTCAGCAATAAATATTAAAAGGCATTTCATGAATATCTGAATATTAATTGTTGATATCAAAATTTGATTTTGTGACACAGTTTCTAATCTTTGGCTGAAACCAATACAATTGACAAAAGATTGACTTTTTATATCATTGATATTTTTTGTACTAATTCTAAATTGCGGCGACCAAAAAGTATTGAATGAAAAGTGGATGAAGTCCTTACAGTTGTTTTGTGGAATCGGTAGTCAAAACAGTTGACAACATTACTCGGTTTGTTTCATAAATAAATAAATGAATAAACGACTGACCGATTAATTTATAGCCTGCCAATTTGCTTGAATAAGTTATTCATTTCAGCTTAGTATAAACATTGTTCGTTAGGCCTCCAGTTCGCGTGACTGTGAATGTTCCAAGAGCATTCTTTGAATAATCAGGAGAGTGAATGTACTTGTTTCCAGGGATTTCTTTTTTCATGGATCATGAATTTGACATATCGGGACCTATAAAATGCACCACGTTCGAACAAGTTTTTTGTTTGTTTTTTTACAGCTGAATCAGAACTAATACACATGTAAATATGTGCTGTGTGAAACTAGAGTGATTTTTCGTGCAAGCAAGAGAAACGTACATTTTTGTGCGTACGTGATATTTATGTTGTTGTTGTTTTCGCCTCGCTCAGGAAGGAAGACTTAATGAAACACGACACAACAGGGTGAGGATAGAGGCATAACAAGCTGTCTTGGTTACTCGATGTTCATTTGAGGATCTGACGGTGGTGGTGGTGGAGGGGAGCGGGGTAGGGGGCATTGAGGATAGCTTACACACCCTAAGGCCCCGATCACAGGAACAATGGCGCACAAAGCTTCTATTAAATATGCCATGGAGACCGAATACCCGTCAAAACCGAGTCACCTGTATATCCGGGAAAAACCAAGAACATGGCAACCCCCCACACCATTCCGACCCCCTTACCCTGTCCCAACCATCTCCCCAAACCCCCTCCCACCTTCCCCTCCCCAATACGATATACGGGTGTTTCAAGATAATTTTAAGTCCGGTGTTAATATCAAACATATCCCGTAGTTAAGACGAAAAGAAATTTGAATATTCATTCAAGGAGAGTAGCTCTGTAGTAACAAGCTGCTAAATGGAATAAAAAACGATAGGTTTACCTATGACATTCAGTTTATATAAAGCTCACAGAAAAACAATTGCGCAACATCGGGCAAAATTTGTTCCATTTTAATGAAATTATATATACATAAAAGTGTGTGCATTAGAATATGTCCACTAATAGGCCTATAGTCAACAGTGGGTAATGTTGACCTATCAGGTCACCATTTGTCCCTTGTGACTTATTCAAATGCACCCCGAGGGTCCACACACGTGCCCACTGCTTACCGTGCGTGTCCATGACCTTTTTCCAAAAGGCACCTGGATTTGGAGTGATAAGTTTGAAAAAAATGGCCAGTTTTTTAACCAAACGCGTAGAGCAGCTCCGAAAGACCCCCTTTTTGGTAAACAGAATGAAGATATCCCCCTTTTTAAACGAAATTGGCACGTCGGAAATCAGAATTACCCCTCTCTCCCTGCGGTTTTTTTTTCACACATATGGTGATACATATGATACCAAGCCCTCCCCCTCCGCCCCCCTGGGGTCACAGAGGTAGAAAGCTTTTTTATTTTAATTTTGATATATTTTGGTAGCATTGACCTAATATAAATAATTTTGATTGGCCAATTAACTAAACACGGACCAATAGCAACAACAAATCGTACACCGTTATATAACACTTGTATAACAAACATTTAAACAGAATGGAGAATTTAAATATGGCGCCTATTTGAGCAATTACCGTTTAACAATAATTGACTTTTTTACTTTCAAATATGAGTATGAAACATAAAAATAACAAATCATCAATATTAATAAAGTTAGATAGACCTACACAGAAACTTTAAAAGAGCTTTGAATATGACGTCACTTCGACCCCAACGTCGGTTCTACTTCAAATAGAGAGGACCGGTTCTATTTCGTGATAGCAACAAGTGCTGGGCAATCAGATTTCATAAGCTTTTGTCTCGGGCATTCTGATTGGACAGCACCAAAAAGAACACGTCCTTTCATGGTATGGTGAGATCAAGTGTAAGCCAATCAGCAGGCACAAGACAAAATTTTCTCTAATCTGATTGGATCTGATCTGACAGATGCAATCAGACCAAACGAACAGGTCCGCCGAGTGATTATTTCGAAGTACGTGTGTTTTTGTTTTTGTTTTTATTGTAATCACGTTTTTATACGGCAGCTGACCTCTGTACAAATCAATCTATCGTGTATAAATACTAAACAATTTGATATAAAAAGTAGTTCCAGACAATCAATAAGAGTACTATTTTCGGAGTGGCTCAGGGAGAAACATGCAGGTCTAATACATAACAGTATGTACCGCCGCACAGGTTGGCTGGTTGAAGGAGGAAAGGAACGGGTTGGGGATGGTGGCTGGGTGGAGGTGTGATTAAGCAGGAGGCGCATCGTCTTCGCAGATGTCGCTATTGTCGTTCAGCAGCACAGAATATTGGCCGGTGTTGTCGCAGTTACGCTGTACCGTGCCGTTGTGGTACCTGCGCGCAACGCATGCCCAAATGACCAACATGATGATCAAAATACAAGCGACATGCCATGTGAAATAGCACGTAATTAGCAAAGCGTAATGCTTGTGGTTCTTATTATATCTAGCATCCACAATGTCATGGTGGTTGTTCCATGGGTTGGACAGCGGAGGGAAGAGCGTCATGGCAATTTGCCAAAACCATGTTCCCTGGAGGCACGTGAGGCCAGTGCGGGCCATCGGAAAGAGGGGGTTGTTTCTGTAACGTAATTCACCCAGGACGACAAGTGACGTGGCAAAAGTCGTATAC
Source organism: Protula sp. h YS-2021 (assembly GCA_949752745.1). Lineage (NCBI taxonomy): Eukaryota > Metazoa > Annelida > Polychaeta > Sabellida > Serpulidae > Protula > Protula sp. h YS-2021. Next base: position 2,583,009 of record OX457031.1, on the reverse strand, counting down.
ACAAGCAACACGTGCAGGTTGTATTCCAGTCCCTCGTGACCCGATAGGTGGAATTTGAACAGCAATCCTTCCACAGTATATGCTAGAAATAGGCATATGTGGCCAATGGAGTCCGCTTCCGGTATGACTAAGCACTTTTGAAGGAGACTAACAGCTGCTGTCAATCCAAAGAAGAAATACATAGTGGCGTGTTGGACAACCTTGGCGCCAAGTGAATAGTGATCAATGCCATAGTGGAGCGGTCCGCCTAGCACCTCCACGAAAATGCCGCACAGACACGCGGCCACGATGGTATACGCTTCCACATCAACCAATCGCTTGCCTATGTGGATAGGCCACGTGACCGTCGTGACGAACGCCCGGCGTGACGTCACAGACTGGTGGAAGCGCCGCAGAATCTGGATCAGCCACCAGATGGATATAAGGAAGAAAAAAGCTCCCGGAATGGCATGCCCGACGAAATTGCCCATCTTATCTTCCACTTGTTTTGTCTTTTTTATTTTTTTTTTAATTTTTATCCGAAATTAAATTTATGACGTCTGCAAACTTCAGCCTGGATAAAATCGTAAATCCAGGCCAGTATTATTTGTTCCTTATGCCAAGGTGTGGTAAGCGTAGCTATAGCTGTTCAACATTTACTGGAAGTCACGAAGTCTATCGAAGTCTGTCGAGACGTTTCTAACCTTTCTAAAAAGCTGACCTACAAGATCGATTTTCCAATATCTATAAAAACGACTTTTCCCGATGTCTAAGCGAAGTTGATTCAGCGTCGATTCCACTTTGTTTCAACTTCCATATGCAATTCATATCCCGACACTGATCCAACTTCTGGTCACAGCATCTATCTAACGTCGCATTTTCACTGTTTTAAAAGTTTTTTTAAAGCCTGAAAACTATGGAATGCCATTTTCACATTTATTAGAGACTTATTGATATCAAGAATTAATTTTTGATCTCAAAAATTGATTTCTTGATATCAAGAATTAATTTATGATCTAAAAAAATCCATATTTTGATATCAAGAATTAAGTTTTGCTATCTGTAATTGTATTTTTGATATCTTTAAATGTATTCTTGATCTCAAAAAATATTTTTTGATATCATTAAATATTTAGAGATATCAAGAAATATTTATTGATATCAAAAATGATTTAATGATATCTAAAATTGAATTTTTGAGATCAAAAATTCAATTCTTGATAGCAAAAATGAAATATTTGAGAGCAAAATATTAATTTTGAGCTTAATAATTCATTTTCCTTTTAATGATATCAAGAATTTATTTCAGATATCATTATTTCAGAATGAAACTTTTTAAATTTGTATTTTGAAATCTAGAAAAGATTTTTTGATCTCAAAAATTTATTTTTGATATCAAAATATTAGTCTAATTTTTAAATAAAAAATTCAGAGGCACACATCTGTAAATTAATAATGACTGGTCGTTGTATACAGGATCTTTCTTTAAATTTTTTACTGTACAAAAAAGAAGCAATTCCTGAGATCAAAAATTGTGTTGTTATTATTGATCTCAACAATTCACGTTTTCATCTCAAAAATTTAATTGACGATTCGTTAAATTTTATGTGAATGTGTGTCTCCCTTAAGATTTTTTAAGTTTGTAAATTTGATTTTTTGATCTCAAAAACAAATTTTTGCCATCTAAAATTCAATTACTGATAGCAAAATATAAATTATTGAGATCTACATTGATTTCTTGATATCTTTAATTATATTTTGATATCAAAAATAAGCATTAAATGTTAAAACAGCATTCCATAGAAAACATTGAAAATTCTTTCAGTAAGATGTATCTCCTGTCACGGAATTCAAAATTATTGTCCAATTATTGTTGTCAAAATTATTGCTTTCGGCTATGCCTTCAAAAGTTCAAAATCTTTACCGACATCTTCTCAGATACATATCGTGTATTAATGTTATCCTATTAATTGCTTTATTTTATTTTATTAAATATCACTTTTCTCCCATCAAATGACTTTGTAGCTACCGTTGAAGCTCAATATTTTTATGTTACTTTATGAAGGATCACTTTAGTTTGCTAAAATAAAGTTATTTCTTTGCAGGAATATTTGCCCCCGTAAATGTAAATGAAATATAAAAACAATAACGCATCTAACCATGTATCCGTTCTTGTGAACAGTGTTATAATAAACGCATAGGTCTGCACGCATGGCTTCTCGATGATGACCAATACAGTTGACAAAAGATTGACTTTTTATATCACTGGTGTTTTTTTGTACTAATTCTAAATTGTGGCGACCAAAAAGTATTAAATGAAAAGTGGATGAAGTCCTTAAAGTTGTTTTGTGGAATCGGTAGTCAAAACAGTTGACAACATTACTCAAGGTTTGTATCATAAATAAATAAATAAATAAATAAATAAATAAAAGGGCTTCATTAACTGATAAACGACCTACCGATTAATTTATAGCCTGCCAATTTGCTTGAATAAGTTATTCATTTCAGCTCAGTAGAAATATTGTTCGTATGGCCTCCAGTTCGCGTGACTGTGAATGTTCCAAGGGCATCCTTTGAATAACCAGGAGTGGGAATGTACTTGCTTGCAAGGATTTCTTTGTTCATGGATCATGAATTTGATATATCTGGAGCTATAAAATGCACCACGTTCGGACACGTTTTTTTTACAGCTGAATCAGAACTAATACACATGTAAAAGTGTGCTGTGTGAAACTAGAGTGATTTTTCGTGCAAACAAGAGAAACATACACTTTTGTGCGCATGTGATTTCGCCTCGGCTTAGGAAGGAAGACTTAATGAAACACCACACAATGGGGTGAGGATGGAGGTATGACAAGCTCAATGTTCGTTTGCAGATCTGACGGTGGTGGTGGTGGAGGGGAGCGGGGTGGGGGGGGGGGGAGATTGAGGATAGCTGACACACCCTAAGGCCCCGATCAGCAGAACGAATAACGCACAAACCTTCAATTAAATATGCCATGGAGACCGAATACCCCTCAAAACCGAGTCACCTGCATATCCCGGAAAAACCAAGAGCATGACAAAGCCCCTCCCCCCTCCGACCCCCTTACCCTCCCCAACCCTCTCCTCTCAACCCCCTCCCACCTTCCCCTCCCCATAACCATATACGGGTGTTTCAAGATAACTTTAAGTCCGGCGTTAATATCAAACAAATTCCGGGGTTAAGACGACAAGAAATTTGAATATTCATTCGAGGAGAGTAGCTCTGTAGTAACAAGCTGCTAAATGGAATAAAAAACGATAGGTTTACCTATGACATTCAGTTTATATAAAGCTCACAGAAAAACAATTGCGCAACATCGGGCAAAATTTGTTCCATTTTAATGAAATTATATATACATAAAAGTGTGTGCATTAGAATATGTCCACTAATAGGCCTATAGTCAACAGTGGGTAATGTTGACCTATCAGGTCACCATTTGTCCCTTGTGACTTATTCAAATGCACCCCGAGGGTCCACACACGTGCCCACTGCTTACCGTGCGTGTCCATGACCTTTTTCCAAAAGGCACCTGGATTTGGAGTGATAAGTTTGAAAAAAATGGCCAGTTTTTTAACCAAACGCGTAGAGCAGCTCCGAAAGACCCCCTTTTTGGTAAACAGAATGAAGATATCCCCCTTTTTAAACGAAATTGGCACGTCGGAAATCAGAATTACCCCTCTCTCCCTGCGGTTCCTTTTTTCACACATATGGTGATACATATGATACCAAGCCCTCCCCCTCCGCCCCCCTGGGGTCACAGAGGTAGAAAGCTTTTTTATTTTAATTTTGATATATTTTGGTAGCATTGACCTAATATAAATAATTTTGATTGGCCAATTAACTAAACACGGACCAATAGCAACAACAAATCGTACACCGTTATATAACACTTGTATAACAAACATTTAAACAGAATGGAGAATTTAAATATGGCGCCTATTTGAGCAATAACCGTTTAACAATAATTGACTTTTTTACTTTCAAATATGAGTATGAAACATAAAAATAACAAATCATCAATATTAATAAAGTTAGATAGACCTACACAGAAACTTTAAAAGAGCTTTGAATATGGCGTCACTTCGACCCCAACGTCGGTTCTACTTCAAATAGAGAGGACCGGTTCTATTTCGTGATAGCAACAAGTGCTGGGCAATCAGATTTCATAAGCTTTTGTCTCGGGCATTCTGATTGGACAGCACCAAAAAGAACACGTCCTTTCATGGTATGGTGAGATCAAGTGTAAGCCAATCAGCAGGCACAAGACAAAATTTTCTCTAATCTGATTGGATCTGATCTGACAGATGCAATCAGACCAAACGAACAGGTCCGCCGAGTGATTATTTCGAAGTACGTGTGTTTTTGTTTTAGTTTTTATTGTAATCACGTTTTTATACGGCAGCTGACCTCTGTACAAATCAATCTATCGTGTATAAATACTAAACAATTTGATATAAAAAGTAGTTCCAGACAATCAATAAGAGTACTATTTTCGGAGTGGCTCAGGGAGAAACATGCAGGTCTAATACATAACAGTATGTACCGCCGCACAGGTTGGCTGGTTGAAGGAGGAAAGGAACGGGTTGGGGATGGTGGCTGGGTGGAGGTGTGATTAAGCAGGAGGCGCATCGTCTTCGCAGATGTCGCTATTGTCGTTCAGCAGCACAGAATATTGGCCGGTGTTGTCGCAGTTACGCTGTACCGTGCCGTTGTGGTACCTGCGCGCAACGCATGCCCAAATGACCAACATGATGATCAAAATACAAGCGACATGCCATGTGAAATAGCACGTAATTAGCAAAGCGTAATGCTTGTGGTTCTTATTATATCTAGCATCCACAATGTCATGGTGGTTGTTCCATGGGTTGGACAGCGGAGGGAAGAGCGTCATGGCAATTTGCCAAAACCATGTTCCCTGGAGGCACGTGAGGCCAGTGCGGGCCATCGGAAAGAGGGGGTTGTTTCTGTAACGTAATTCACCCAGGACGACAAGTGACGTGGCAAAAGTCGTATACACAAGCAATACGTGCAGGTTGTATTCCAGTCCCTCGTGACCCGATAGGTGGAATTTGAACAGCAATCCTTCCACAGTATATGCTAGAAATAGGCATATGTGGCCAATGGAGTCCGCTTCCGGTATGACTAAGCACTTTTGAAGGAGACTAACAGCTGCTGTCAATCCAAAGAAGAAATACATAGTGGCGTGTTGGACAACCTTGGCGCCAAGTGAATAGTGATCAATGCCATAGTGGAGCGGTCCGCCTAGCACCTCCACGAAAATGCCGCACAGACACGCGGCCACGATGGTATACGCTTCCACATCAACCAATCGCTTGCCTATGTGGATAGGCCACGTGACCGTCGTGACGAACGCCCGGCGTGACGTCACAGACTGGTGGAAGCGCCGCAGAATCTGGATCAGCCACCAGATGGATATAAGGAAGAAAAAAGCTCCCGGAATGGCATGCCCGACGAAATTGCCCATCTTATCTTCCACTTGTTTTGTCTTTTTTATTTTTTTTTTAAATTTTTATCCGAAATTAAATTTATGACGTCTGCAAACTTCAGCCTGGATAAAATCGTAAATCCAGGCCAGTATTATTTGTTCCTTATGCCAAGGTGTGGTAAGCGTAGCTATAGCTGTTCAACATTTACTGGAAGTCACGAAGTCTATCGAAGTCTGTCGAGACGTTTCTAACCTTTCTAAAAAGCTGACCTACGAGATCGATTTTCCAATATCTATAAAAACGACTTTTCCCGATGTCTAAGCGAAGTTGATTCAGCGTCGATTCCACTTTGTTTCAACTTCCATATGCAATTCATATCCCGACACTGATCCAACTTCTGGTCACAGCATCTATCTAACGTCGCATTTTCACTGTTTTAAAAGTTTTTTTAAAGCCTGAAAACTATGGAATGCCATTTTCACATTTATTAGAGACTTATTGATATCAAGAATTAATTTTTGATCTCAAAAATTGATTTCTTGATATCAAGAATTAATTTATGATCTAAAAAAATCCATATTTTGATATCAAGAATTAAGTTTTGCTATCTGTAATTGTATTTTTGATATCTTTAAATGTATTCTTGATCTCAAAAAATATTTTTTGATATCATTAAATATTTAGAGATATCAAGAAATATTTATTGATATCAAAAATGATTTAATGATATCTAAAATTGAATTTTTGAGATCAAAAATTCAATTCTTGATAGCAAAAATGAAATATTTGAGAGCAAAATATTAATTTTGAGCTTAATAATTCATTTTCCTTTTAATGATATCAAGAATTTATTTCAGATATCATTATTTCAGAATGAAACTTTTTAAATTTGTATTTTGAAATCTAGAAAAGATTTTTTGATCTCAAAAATTTATTTTTGATATCAAAATATTAGTCTAATTTTTAAATAAAAAATTCAGAGGCACACATCTGTAAATTAATAATGACTGGTCGTTGTATACAGGATCTTTCTTTAAATTTTTTACTGTACAAAAAAGAAGCAATTCCTGAGATCAAAAATTGTGTTGTTATTATTGATCTCAACAATTCACGTTTTCATCTCAAAAATTTAATTGACGATTCGTTAAATTTTATGTGAATGTGTGTCTCCCTTAAGATTTTTTAAGTTTGTAAATTTGATTTTTTGATCTCAAAAACAAATTTTTGCCATCTAAAATTCAATTACTGATAGCAAAATATAAATTATTGAGATCTACATTGATTTCTTGATATCTTTAATTATATTTTGATATCAAAAATAAGCATTAAATGTTAAAACAGCATTCCATAGAAAACATTGAAAATTCTTTCAGTAAGATGTATCTCCTGTCACGGAATTCAAAATTATTGTCCAATTATTGTTGTCAAAATTATTGCTTTCGGCTATGCCTTCAAAAGTTCAAAATCTTTACCGACATCTTCTCAGATACATATCGTGTATTAATGTTATCCTATTAATTGCTTTATTTTATTTTATTAAATATCACTTTTCTCCCATCAAATGACTTTGTAGCTACCGTTGAAGCTCAATATTTTTATGTTACTTTATGAAGGATCATTTTAGTTTGCTAAAATAAAGTTATTTCTTTGCAGGAATATTTGCCCCCGTAAATGTAAATGAAATATAAAAACAATAACGCATCTAACCATGCATCCGTTCTTGTGAACAGTGTTATAATAAACGCATAGGTCTGCACGCATGGCTTCTCGATGATGACCAATACAGTTGACAAAAGATTGACTTTTTATATCACTGATGTTTTTTTGTACTAATTCTAAATTGTGGCGACCAAAAAGTATTAAATGAAAAGTGGATGAAGTCCTTAAAGTTGTTTTGTGGAATCGGTAGTCAAAACAGTTGACAACATTACTCAAGGTTTGTATCATAAATAAATAAATAAATAAATAAAAGGGCTTCATTAACTGATAAACGACCTACCGATTAATTTATAGCCTGCCAATTTGCTTGAATAAGTTATTCATTTCAGCTCAGTAGAAATATTGTTCGTTTGGCCTCCAGTTCGCGTGACTGTGAATGTTCCAAGGGCATCCTTTGAATAACCAGGAGTGGGAATGTACTTGCTTGCAAGGATTTCTTTGTTCATGGATCATGAATTTGATATATCTGGAGCTATAAAATGCACCACGTTCGGACACGTTTTTTTTTACAGCTGAATCAGAACTAATACACATGTAAAAGTGTGCTGTGTGAAACTAGAGTGATTTTTCGTGCAAACAAGAGAAACATACACTTTTGTGCGCATGTGATTTCGCCTCGGCTTAGGAAGGAAGACTTAATGAAACACCACACAATGGGGTGAGGATGGAGGTATGACAAGCTCAATGTTCGTTTGCAGATCTGACGGTGGTAGTGGTGGAGGGGAGCGGGGTGGGGGTGGGGGGGGGGAGATTGAGGATAGCTGACACACCCTAAGGCCCCGATCAGCAGAACGAATAACGCACAAACCTTCCATTAAATATGCCATGGAGACCGAATACCCGTCAAAACCGAGTCACCTGTATATCCGGGAAAAACCAAGAGCATGGCAAAGCCCCTCCCCCCCCCCCCTCCGACCCCCTTACCCTCCCCATAACCATATACGGGTGTTTCAAGATAACTTTAAGTCCGGCGTTAATATCAAACAAATTCCGGGGTTAAGAAGACAAGAAATTTGAATATTTATTCGAGGAGAGTGGCTATGTAGCAACAAGCTGCTAAATCGAATAAGAAACGATACGTTTATAGTTATGACATTCAGTTTATATAAAGCTCACAGAAAAACAATTGCGCAACATCGGTCAAAATAAGTTCCATTTACTGAAATTTTATATACATAAAAGTGTGTGCATTAGAATATGTCCACTAATAGACGTATAGTCAACAGTGGGTAATGTTGACCTATCAGGTCACCATTTGTGACTTGTGACTTATTCAAATGCACCCCGAGGGTCCACACACGTGCCCACTGGTTACCGTGCGTGCCCATGACCTTTTCCAAAAGACGCCTGGATTTGGAGTGATAAGTTTGAAATAACCCCCCCCCCCCTTTTTAACCAAACGCGTTCCGAAAGAGCCCCCCCCCCCCTCCACTTTTTTTGGTAAACAGAATGAAGATATTCCCCCTTTTTTAAACGAAATTGGCACGTCGGAACTCCCTGCGGTTTTTTCACACATATGGTGATACATATGATACCAAGCCCCCCCCCCCCTCCCCCGCCCCCCTAGGGTTACAGAGGTGGAAAGCTTTGTTTATTTTAATTTTTGTATATTTTGGTAGCATTGACCTAATATAAATAATTTTGATTGGCCAATTAACTAAACGCGGACCAATAGCAACAACAAATCATACACCGTTCCCAGCAAACAACCGACGTCTTTTTGGGTTGAAAAAAGGTTGTATTTTGGTCGCGACGACTTCACAACCATATTCTGACCTATTACCCCAAAACCCGACTTTATTCCGACGTCGACGCGACGTCGGTTTTCTGACGTCATTCCGACGTTGCATTAACGACCAAAGAGCGATGAACATTATTATCGCTCACCGGAAATGGAAGTCATTTTGAAAAAGAGGAAGAAAAAACGTAATTTTTACATAAAAATTTTAGAATTTTGATGGCGCGTCGGTATTTTTCTTCCTAGACTGTAAAAATGTACGTAGAAAATGCTTTCGTATGTATTTCACAACAGCAGTTGAATAATTAATTATCTATTAATTATATAGCTCTGGTCAGTTTCAGGTCGGAATCCGACGTCGGTTCCAATTTCATATACAACCTAAAACCGACTTAATTCCGACGTCGGATTTAGGTCGGAACCCGGCGTCATTCTGACGTTGAAAACCCGACGTCGGTTCCATTTCATATAAAACCAAAACCGGCATCAGTCCAACGTCGGAAACGTCGAGTCACGACGTCGACCCGACGTCATTCTGACGTCTTAATGTTTGCTGGGTTATATAACACTTGTATAACAAACATTTATACAGAATGGAGAATTTAAATATATCGCCTATTTGAGCAATAGCCGTTTAACAATATTTGACTTTTTTACTTTCTAAATATGAGTATGAAACATAAAAATAACAATTCATAACTATAAATAAAGTTAGACAGACCTAACACAGAAACTTTAAAAGAGCTTTGAATATGACGTCATTTCGACCCCAACGTCGGTTCTACTTCAAACAGAGAGGAACGGTTCCTATTGGGTGACAGCAACAAGTGCTGGCCAATCGGATTTCATAAACTTTTGTCTCGGGCATTCTGATTGGACAGCACCTGTTGCCATCATCCGAACAGAACACGTCCTTACATTCTCGTCTTTTGGATTAAGACAATATTTAAAGCTACTTCGTTTTGATTTGGTGAGATCAAGTGTAAGCCAATCAGCAGGCACAAGACAAAATTTTGTCTAATCTGATTGGATCTGATCTGACAGATGCCATCAGGCCAAGCGAACAGGTCCGCCGAGTAATTATTTCGAAGTACGTGTGTTTATGTTTTAGTTTTTATTGTAATCACGTTTTTATACAGCAGCTGACCTCTGGACAAATCAATCTGTCATGTATAAATACTAAACAATTTGATATAAAATAAAGTAGTTCCAGTCAATCAATAAGAGTACTATTTTCGGAGTAGCTCGGAGAAACATACAGGCCTAATGTATAACAAAATGTGCCTCCGCCGGGGTTCCTACGAGGGGGGGGGGGCGAGGGGGAGGGGGAGGGGGTGTTGATTAAGCAGGAGTTAGTGCGCGTCGTCTTCGCAGATGTCGCTGTTGTCGTTTAGCAACACCGAATATTGGTCGGTGTTGTCGCAGTTACGCTGTACCGTGCCGTTTTGGTACCTGCGCGCAACGCATGCGCTAATGACCAACATGACGATCAAAATAGAAGCAACATGCCAGGTGAAATAGCATATAATCATCATATTGTAATGCTTATGGTGGTGATTATATCTAGCATCCACAATGTCATGGTGTTTGTTCCACGGGTTGGACAGCGGAGGAAAGAGCGTCATGGCAATTTGCCAAAACCATGTCCCCTGGAGACACGTGAGGCCAGTGCGGGCCATCGGAAAGATTGGGTTGTTTCTGTAACGTAATTCACACAGGACGACAAGTGACGTGGCAAAGATTGTATACACAAGCAACACGTGCAGGTTGTATTCCAGTCCCTCGTGACCCGATAGGTGGAACTGGAACAACAATCCTTCTACAGTATATGCTATAAATAGGCATATATGGCCAATGGAATCCGCTTCCGGTATGACTAAGCACTTTTGAAGCAGACTAACAGCTGCTGTCAATCCAAAGAAGAAATACATAGTGGCGTGTTGGACGACCTTGGCGCCGAGCGAATAGTTCTCAAAGCCATAGTGAAGTGGTCCGCCTATTAGCTCCACGAAAATACCGCACAAACACGCGGCCACGATGGTATAAGCTTCCACATCAACCAATCGCTTGCCTATGTGGATAGGCCACGAGACCGAAGTGACGAACGTCCGGCGTGACGTCACGGACTGGTGGTAGCGCCGCAGAATCTGGATCAGCCACCAGATGGATATAAGGAAGAAGAAAGATCCCGGAATTGCATGCCCGACGAAATTGCCCATCTTCTCTTTGCCTTGTTCTGTCTTTTTATTTTTTTTTAAATTTTTTATCCGAAATTAAATTTATGACGTCTGCAAACTTCAATCTGAATAAAATAGTAAATCCAATATCAGTATTATTTGTTCCTTATGCCAAGGTGTGGTAAGTGTAGCTATAGCTGTGAAGCATTTACTGGAAGTCACGAAGTCTATCAAAGTCTGTCTAGACGTTTCTAACCTTTCTAAAAAATTGTGGTGTGTGTGTGTTTTTTTTTTTTATCTTTTTCGTGACAAAATCGCAACGTGTGTTCAATGCAGAAAGTTTGGACAAACGTCAAGGTTCGGTTGTATAAACGTATGTCGAAACAAAGCTGACCTACGAGATCGATTTTCCAATATCTATAAAACGACTTTTCCCGATGTCTAACCGAAGTTGATTCAGCGTCGATTCCACTTTGTTTCAACTTTCATATGCAATTCATATCCCGATACTGATCCAACTTCTGGTCACAGCATCTATCCAACGTCGCATTTTCACTGTTTTAAAAGTTTTTTTTTTTTCGTATCTAAAAATGTAAAATTCTATCGGCAGGATATATGTCTTGTCACAGAATTAAACATTAGTGTCCGTTAAGTATTGTCAAAATTATTGCTTTCGGCTATCCTTTTAAAAGTTCAGTCTTGCCGGCTGCACCACAAATGTCTATCCTGTATTGATGTTGTCCTATTAATAGTTTTATTTTGTTAAATATCACTTATGTCCCATCAAATGACTTTGTAGCTAACGTTGAACCTCAATATTTTTATGTTATTTTATGAAGGATCACTTTAGTAGGCTAAAATAAAGTTATTTCTTTGTAGGAATATTTGCCCAAGAAGATGTAAATCAAATATTAAAATAAAAATAACGCATCCAACCATGTATCCGGTCTTGTGAACAGCCTTATAATAAATGCATAGACCTGCACGCATGGCTTCTCGATGATCACTCTTGTGTGAGAAATGTCGACAGCTTCTGGTGAAAGCAACCATGTGAATTATTCAATGGCAACGTTTTCAATTGTGGCAATTTTTCCCCTGCATTCTGCATTGGACAGGTTTGTGTTTTTGTTACACCCATCCAAACACCCCCCCTTCCCCCCCACCCCCACCCCCTCTCCCCCAACCCCTCCCCCTCCTCACCTTTAATTAGTTCACACTGGTAAAAAAGGGGTGAATCGTGTAGCAGACATTTGGTGTGGCCTTTTCTAATCATTAACATTTTAAGTGTGAGAAGAAAATTGTGATAGTCGATAATTTTGGAACGATAATTATGGTATTTATTTCAGACCAAGATGAATTCTGCTTTGAAGTGTCACGTGATAATAACCGCCGCCCTATGTCAAATTCATCGTGACGTATAAAAAACCAAGAATGTCCAGGGACATTAAGATCAGCCCAGATCTCGCGAATCAAGTATCAAATAACTTGAAGCGCCGCCAAAAAAAAAAAAAAAAAAAAAAAAAAAAAAATGGAAGCAGCATTTTAAAAACTGGTTACTGAAAATTTTTCAAAGAGAGGCATTTACCTAATATCCGGGCATCCCCAAAAGTAAATTTCAAAAAATCCCTAAAAAATCTTGGACTACGCCTAAAAAGATGAAAGTGAACTGACTAAAATTACTTGCAGAAGAAAAGCTATTTTGAAAGACTTGATCAACAAAACGAAATGGGTTTTCAAGGTGAGCCAACAAAAGTACGTTTGTAAGAAAAGAGCACACAAAGAGTGTTATTCTAAAATTTAGAATAACTCCAATCAAACTGCAACCAGCAACGTATTTTGGAGAACGCGTCACAAAACGATTAAAAAAATGCCACCGATTGGCCAGTTTTTGGCGAAGCATTAGTACTAAATCTGAAAGGAATCAGATCCCAACTGGGTTTGACAAGAAGCATTTTGAAAGTTGGCTAACAAAAGTTTCAAAATGGCGCCATTTTGCCAAATTTTTTGTGAACGGTAATAAGAAAAAAATCTTTTCCCAGGGAGAACTTCCCAGAAAACATTCGTGCGAAATGTGAAAGTCCAATCAAAATTAAGGAAAAGAAGCGTTTTGAAAATTGGTTAACAACCAAATTCAAAACGACGCTATTGGACCACGTTTTGACAAATTGCCAATATAACTGACGTTTTATTTTCATAAAATGCTCTTTTACGAGTAAAAGCGTAATTCGCGTTCTCCAATTTTATACGGGTTTTCTAGTAAAACTCTAAGCATCACGCACTTAGGAACTAACAATTTCTTCTAGTGACTCGAATAGTCCCGTCCTTGGTCCCAGCCAATCAGTATCCTTGGTAACTGTTACCAAGCCTTATTCGAGTATTGCTCTACTGCACCAACGACACCCAGGTCCGCGGGGTGGATGGGTGGGACGCTACGATAAAAGTGGAGAACCCGAATTACGCTTTTACTCGAAAAAGAGCGTTTCACGAAAATAAAACGTCAGTTTTACTTCATAAAAATTATAAATTCGCTTATCTCCAGTTTTATACGGGACTAACACAGGAGTCGGGGTGACCTGCGTTGCGAGTCAAATCTAGAAAAATTTTCCCAAGTATTAGCTCTTACTCCAAAGAACGTGCTGTCTTCCGTGAGAGGGCGAAAGGCGTAAAATAAAAAACTGTAGAGAATAGTTAATGTGTTTAATGTGCCTTGGAATAAAATATAATCGAGTTGGTGAACAACTCTAGCACACGGAAGGACGAACGAACCAAGAAACCAAGACGTGGAGAAGACGTACCGATGACCACGCCCCTCCCCGCTTTCACCCTTGCTAACACCATCTCCCTCCATCCTCCCACAAGATGGTAGCCCAACCTAATCGCAAGGTCAATTTAAATGCACATATAACAATCCCTTTTCTTTGAACTCTTTACAAACGCGATCGCGAAACCAAGTCCGCGTACCCAACTTCATGACCAAGCAATTGCTCACCGAGCCTGGTCACTCACAAACCGCACCTTAAAAGGTTCATAATTATGGACACAATAAAATCTGAGTCCTGTCGGACCGAGGGCATCCAAACCGTACGCTTGGTGGGCTGTTCCAAGGCTTCCAGGGGTATGAGGTCATCCGAGGAACGGTATGCTTCACTGTGCAGTGCTTGGAGGGATGGAGACGTGACAGCACTCGTCCCTCGGCTGCGTCCAGACGTTTGAACTCCCGGCAGCGCACCGAAAAGGCGTTGGCCACTGCCTCGCTGGTCGTTAGGGCCACGAACGCCTCAGGTTGGGGGAGGGATGCCTGCGAAGTCATCCGGATGGGCGGGCCTCTCTGTCCGACACTGGGCGCCCGCACTCTATACCTGCAAGCCTGGCGATCTCCTGCTGGGTCCTTCCACAGACGTTTCCCTTTGCCCGGGGAAAGAATTGGGTCTGTTGAGCGGAGAGGGAACTGAACTGACGGGAAAAACTGCTTGGAGAGTCATCTTCGGCGTCGCCTTCCGCTCCAGAGCTCCTATCTTCATGACCCGATAACCCAGGCTCTTCCTTCATGACTGTGCCTGAGACTGGGATATAAATAGCCCTCTCCCTGTTCTTGGGGACCGCCTCCAGAGGTGAGGTATCAAGCGGTGCGAGCTCTTCATCCTCTTCCGCGTGCTGTGTAATTGAGATTTGGCCCGATGGGGGAGATCTCCAGACTCACTCTCACTGAGGGTGATAGTTTCCAAGGCATCCTTAGCGTCTAACTCCTGCTGCTGGTGAGCGGGAGCGGGGGTAGACACTGAGGGGGTCCAGATACTGACAGCACCGGGGGATCGTCTGATGGACGGGAGACAGTCGCAGTGGGTGCGTGCCTTCGTCTCGGTTCTGGTCTTGAGAGCAGAGCTTCTTGAAGGTCCTGGATTTGCCGCTGGAGTTGGGATTGCATAGCCAGGAACGAAGAAATGTTCAATGTCGCAGCCTGAGGAAGTGGAGGGTATCCACGATTTGTGTCGGAGTAGAGCCCGGGCGTGGAGGAATGCCAAACTCTCCCACACGGCTGGTAAAACACGCCCCCGACTTTGCGTGCGTGACCGTCACGCTCTCATTCACGGGGGGGGGGGGCGGATGGGGTGAAGCGAGGATAGAATCCTCCGAAATGGCTTTTTCCGTCCCTTTGTGAGGGAGCGGCCAGGCATTACCCAGTACAACTCTCTCACTAGTCCCAGGTAAGTCCAGCTCCGCCACTATTCGAGAAGTTGTTGAAGATTTGACTTTCTTCTTCATCCGGGTTAAGTCAAAGTCAGACTCCACATCCCTGTCCGCCCGCACAGGCGAAGACACCTATTCATCCACTAGGGAACCAGCTCTGGGCATATCCAGAGACAGGGACTGCACTTTACGACGTACTGTCTGCTGAATGTTCTTGGCGCGTACCTTCTCCATTCCAGAGCTGAAAAAATGTACTGAACCAAGCCAACCACTCAAGTTAATAAATAGGCGCACCGAGCGCATAGGATCGCAGGGGTGACGCATTGCGCAAGACGTACCAAGCTTGGTCATGTACCAAGAACCAAGAACCCTGATGGTGCTTGGGCCTCGGTGTTCTGACCCTGACCCACCAACCTAGGTGCCTCACTAAGGTTTGGTAGCCCGTTGGTACCTGGAAGCCTTTGCTCAGAACCGAGCACCGAGATCGTACTCCGTACTCCAAATAACCTAGAACGCAGAACGTCCTAAGTAGAGCGAAAGTACTGACGTTCTGTAGAGCAAAAAGGCGACTCAGAGGCTGAAATACAACCCCTCTGCGCTAGGCAGTTCCAAGCAACTCCGTGCTGCTCTGGAGATGCTGGCGGCCTGCTAGGAAGCATCCACTGCCGATGATCAAGGTGTGGCAAGTAGCTAGGGATCAGAACAGAACTCAGCAAACTGAAATGATCCGTGCTCCTCTAAGGGTCAAAAGGGCGTAGGCCCGTGCTAGTAAACGATGGAGACTTACGAGTAACACTTTTCGGGAAAAAAACATTCGAAACCCCCATGATGCAAACTCAGAATACTCGCAGTAGCGTACGAAGGCAAAAATCTCAAAACAACACGAACTGACGAGCCTTCGTCTCTAAGCATGCATGAATGAACTTAAAAAGCAACTAAAAAAGAATTTTTGGAGAAATTCACCCTGAACTGACGGTAGGATAAAACAAAAATTTTCCCAGGCTAGAAACGCGTGTGGTTGGTTACCGAACACAATACGAGAATGAGGCTTGGTAACAGTTACTAAGAGTGCTGATTGGCTGGGACCAAGGACGGGACTATTTGAGTCACTAGAAGACATTTTTATTTCCTAAGTGCATGAGTCTTAGATTTTTGCGAGAAAACCCGTATAAAAGTGGAGATAAGCGAATTCGGAGCTTTTTCGAAGTAAATTGTGTTTTTAGAGAGAACCATCTAAGGAACAGTGGGACAGCATTTGAAAGAAATCCGGTCGAACTTGTGAGAGAGGCAACATTTTGAAAATTGTGTAACAAAAAAGGGCGCCTTTCACCATTTTTGAACGAATGGAATGGAATGGAATTCAAAACCACCTAGGAAGCATGCTCCAAAATTTGAAAGGAATCCGATCAAAATTGAGGGACAAGAACTGTTTTAAGTAAAAGTTTACATATGTACATAGACGACGAATGCCGCCCCCTCCATCATCAACCCCCCCCCCCCCAGGACTCACGTCCTAGCAAACATTAAGACGTCAGAATGACGTCGGGTCGACGTCGTGACCCGACGTTTCCGACGTCGGACTGACGTGCCGGTTTTGATTGTATATGAAATGGAACCGACGTCGGGTTTTCAACGTCAGAAGGACGTCGGGTTCCGACCTAAATCCGACGTCGGAATTAAGTCGGTTTTAGGTTGCATATGAAATTGGCACCGACGTTGGATTCCGACCTGAAACTGACTAGAGTTATATAATTAATAGATAACTAATCATTCACCTGCTGTTGTGAAATACATACGAAAGCATTTTCCATGTACATTTATACAATCTAGAAAGAAAAATACCGACGCGCCATCAAAATTCTAAAATTTTCATGTAAAAATTACGTTCTTGCTTCCTCTTTTTCAAAATGACTTCCATTTCCGGTGAGCGATAATAATGTTCATCGCTTTTTGATCTTTTTTGCAACGTCGGAATGACGTCAGAAAACCGACGTCGCCTCGACGTCGAAATAAAGTCGGGTTTTGGGGTATTAGGTCAGAATATGGTTGTGAAGTCATCGCGACAAAATACAACCTTTTTTCAACCAAAAAAGACGTCGGTTGTTTAGTAGTACGGGCATTAACATGGGCCGATAGGCCCCATAGTTAATGAGTGGGGTTTATGTGGTGGGAATATGGCTGACGCAATACAGTGACGTCATGATCTATTTATAATAGCACATACCTGAATTTATGCTGACGGGGTGTGCGTAGTGGGTAAGGAGCAAAGTCTTGGTATTTAAATGCATTGAAACATATAATCAGTAAGCATTTGGAGAGGGGGAGGAGGTATTGCTTGCAATGTAACAGTGTACTAATATGTTCCCTCATAGGTGTATAGTGGCTTATGTGGTGTTAAAAATCATTAATATGTGCTTACCTGATCACTTTGTCGTTATTCGTATACGCTACTGATTTTTGACAGCGTACCGGTATTTTCATAGAAAGAATTATCCATAAAAATGTCTATCCTCATATTGCACTATTTGTTATCTGACTTGGCTTACGTATTGGTGTGGGTAAAATGGAGAGGTGGAGAGGGGTTTTGTAAGCACTTGGAGGGTACAATTGAACAATAGCGCACTGTTCAAAGAGAGGTGAGTTTTGAATGTAAACTGTGAGATAGCTAGAACTGTTCAATGACCTCGGACGCGAATAAGGTTCATAAGGGAAAGCAAGAAAAACACATTTTCTTTATTATTATTATTATTATTTTATTGACACATAAATACAACATATTTACAATCTATACATAATATACACGCACCCATAACCCATCCCGTCCATTGTTAATCACATTTGCGTTTTATACCAAAAAGCAGAGTATTTTGGCAGCATATTTTTTGCAAACACACAAATGACCTGACTCTTTGGCCCAGCCAATTGCATGAATATGCTTGTAATGAACGGTTTACGGGTAAATTAACACCGCGCCAGCGACCAGTATTACAATCAATTGGTTAGATTGATAGGTTTACGGGGCGAATTAACACCGCGCCAGTGACCGGTATTACAATCGATTGGTTATAATGAGAGGTTCACGATAAATTAACATGGCGCCAGTGACCTGAAGACACAAATGGCCTGACTTTATAATCTGATCATTTGCATGCCTGGTTTGCTGTGTTTTCTACTTTAAGGTATATTTACAAATATGAAGAATAACCCCATTTATATACTAATTACAATTAATATGCACATTATATATACAATTACAATAGTTCAATGTCACTTGCTTTAACCCAGCTGTTAAATGCTTTAGGCCAATATAGCCACTTTACATAGTACTGTTTATTTTGTCCCCGGCCCCTTTCTTTAAACACTTCTTCAATCTTAAACAATTCGTTGTCTTTCAAGTCCACTTTCTGTAGCTCTGATTGGTAGAAACTGGCTCTTATGGGCTCGTTATTATGGTCTTTGAGTCTATAAATAGACACTTGTCCTCTTCTGAACCGCTGAGCTATGGTGAAGACCTCCCCTGTCCATCTTTGGTCGTATTCACGGGTAAACCTGTTTCTTTGATGTGTAATGCGCACGCGATCACCGGGCTTGAATTTGTATCTTCTAGTTTTATGTTTGCCACCCAGCTCGCGTTGTGCAGTTCTACAGAAATATGTCGCTATGCAGACATCTTCTTCATTATTGTCTGTCACGTCGTTGGGAGCAGTGTCTGTGGTACTGTGAACTGTTGCATTTATATCCATCGGCAAAATTCTGGAGCTGATCAAGGTATTTGAAGGGCATTTTTGTAGGTGAAATACCGGTATGTCTTAGACTTGATGGTTTTGATTGCCCTTTCACTGATGGATGCTTGTTAAAAACCATCGTGTATTCTTTTGTCTCATCTGATGTCAACAGGGTGCTATCATCACTGAGGACTACAACACACTGCCATACGGATTTTAGTATAAACAAGAACAAGCATAAAACTGTGCTAAAAATAAAATAAGATTGGCAAAGAGAATCTTTGACGTCAGAATAGATCCGGGGTCGTACAGGGGAGGGATCATTTGTTATTATATCTGTTACCTAAAGTGTGTGTGTGTGTGTGTGTGTGTGTGAGAGAGAGAGAGAGAGAGAGAGAGAGAGAGAGAGAGAGAGAGAGAGAGAGAGAGAGAGAGGGAGAGGGAGAGAGAGAGAGGAGAGGAAAGACGAGAGGGAGGGACAGGGAGAGAAAGAGAGAAAGAAAGAGAGAGAGAGAGAGAGAGAGAGAGAGAGAGAGAGAGAGAGAGAGAGAGGAGAGGAAAGACCAGAGGGAGGGACAGGGAGAGAAAGAGAGAAAGAGAGAGAGAAGAGAGA
>OX457031.1:2460230-2563198 GCA_949752745.1 Protula sp. h YS-2021 | reverse complement strand
CAACCCCCCTCCACCCCCCACCCCCCCCCCCCATACACACAAACGACACTTCCCCCCTTTGCACTTAAAATCTTAATTTTTAATTTCAAACTGCCACATCTTAATCCAGAGCCAATCGATGACCGTCATAACGATTGCGTAATATCTACACAAGTGCATTATGGAAGATGACAACAAAAAGGAAAAGAATATGTACACCTTAGATTTTCGAGTTAAATATCTAGTGCATTCCAAACAACACCGGTTATGCGAAATTCGAATCAAATATCTCTAATATATATGCATGAAGCAGACGATATGACACAGGCGGCAAATATCGTCTGCCCGCACAACAACAGAGGTCTGTTATTACACACGACTGACGTGAATTGAAACATTGGTGTATATACATATATATACAGTAAAACCACCGTTCGTGAACACCTCTATATAACAAAGATTTTGTTCGGTCCCAAATGTTTGCGGAACCATAGGTATTTTATTGTAATTTCTCGTTGGTGAACACCTCTATAGTCTGAACAGTGAACACTTGCTGTGGTATATACTCGATATAATGAACATTCTGCTCGGTTCAGACAGTGTTCACAATATTGAGGCTTAACTATATATATATATATATATATATATATATATATATATACAGTAAAACCTTGTTGTACCGATATCACCGCGGAGAACACGGAAAATGCGTCGAACGAAGCCATATGCTGGTTGGTCAATGTTTATGCCGTTTAATAATATGCCTGCTGAAGCGACATTTATCGAAAGGGATCCGTTAAGATATTGGATTATGCAACATGTCGGATTAGTCAATATACCGGATTAACCAGTACCTCGGATTAACTAAGACCTCGGATTAAACAACTAAATTCTACACACTTTTTGGTACATGCCTATATTTTTATTTTTTGGACAATTTACGGCCTCCTCCTAATTTCCAGTCTAGTTACTTTTATTATTATTATTATTATTATTATTATTTTATTATTATTATTATTATTATGTACTCACCTGCCTGTAATTTGGTATCCTGTGTTAACGACGAAATATCAAAAGGCGCAAAAATATTTTTTATTAATTTTTTAAACGCAATTTTCTCGCTGCCATCAGACACAATAATCCTTTAATTTTCTCACTTTTTCACTTACATCTAAGTTAATCCATTTTCAAGAGATTCAAAAGGAAGATCAAGATCTTCGAAGTTTTACTTTTATTTGCCCTATGCAATAAAATGTCGCTTAAATATGTGTGCAAATGAATCCCATATTATTACAACTGTGCCAAATAATACAGGCGGGTGGGGGAGGGGGGGGGGTGAGGGGGGTGGGGGGGAGAGGAGAGGAGGAGAGGTATGGTATAGTGATTGCTATGTGTAGCTTGAAATGGGACATGCATATTTACAGCGATTTATGAAGGATATATACAAGCGCTACCTCTTAAGATAGTCTGCATACTTTTACACTACATGCAAAAACACCACCTATTTATCGCTTCGGTTTATATAAATATCACAATATACAGTCCACCTCCCATATCACGATTTCGCCGTATCGATCTAGGTGATTAGATATCGATTTTAGTACTCATTGCCAATCAAGCGCGTATCGGTTCAATAACACTTCAATAAAACTAAAGCTCGCAATTTTTTTGCGAAAAAAATTCTCAACTGACCTGGATACGAGACAAGACCTGGATCCGGTATCTCGATAACGAGGTCGAACTGTATCGACCCAAGTCTACCTTCTTGGTGAGTGGGTTCTTCTAATGCCTCAAGGGCAGCCATAAACTCCAGCGAAAATAAGAAAATCTACGCATAATGCAAGTCACAAGCCCTAACAGCTTATATACTTGAAGAAACATAAATTATTATATTAATTTTTCAGTCGATTAATTTATTTTGTCATTGGGTTTATAAACACATCAACAGATTGCTGCTTATATTACATTTTTGAACACGATTTTGAATTTCGGGGTTTTTTTATGCTTATATCGGTAAAACTGGCCAAAGGTTACACACCATAACCCCGTCGATTACTCACCACGACCCACCCAATCACCCCCTCCCCCCCCCTCACACTTACCTCTAGGTGACATTAAAATATTAAATACAAAATGAAAAAAATTATATATATATATATATCTCCTTAGTACACTGAACTGAGATTAACGCACTGAATCCTGCTCAACACGAGTAGTATTTGGTCACACATAACGGACCAATTATTTGTGCTGTTAAACTGTATAAACAGAGTGCGACCCCTATGTACCATACAAAAAAAAGAAAAGAAAAATATACACGTATGAAACAGCTTTTTTGCGCACTTCATTTTAGTGTCGTTTTTTTTTTTTTTTTTGGTGAAGGGTTTATTTCACCCCGCTGACCCGCTGTTTAAATACAGTGATCATTGCTATAGGTATTATTTGAGCGTTTTAGTTATATGATAAATAGGTCTCAATGAGGTTTTTCATGATATTAATGGGTTATTATTGCAAGCCTTTGTTGTGAGCTGAAGAGGTGGAGAGGAGGAGGGAGGGGGGAGGGCAGGGACAAGGGTCTTACAAATACGACATAAAATACCTTTGATATTACAAAAAAAACCCTAAGGCTGGGGGGGGGGGGGGGGAGCGGGGTGGGGGTGGGGGGTGTTACATGTAAATGGTATGTGACTATAGCTCTTAAACGTACCTACGATTCCAGTCATCTTCTACAACACGGTAGCGAACCAGTTCGCAAAGTAAGTTTAAAATGTCGCACCAAAAAGCGATAGGGAATAAAATGTTAGGCATAAGAATTGTACAATCACACTAACCGGGCTTTCCCTGATGCAATTCGTAAACCATACCGGTTACAGCGACATAAAAGTTGTATCGATATAACGGTTATAGCGACATTAGGATTACAGCGACAACAGTACAATCGCACCAGTCGGGTTCTCCAAACACAACTCGTAAACAACGCATTAGTTATCACAGGCATAACAGTTATAACGACATAAAGATCAAACTGTATTGAGGGTAGCAGGGTTGATACTTCGTAAAATTTTCTGGTCGCCCTCCAGGCGACCAGCTTTAAAAAGTTAATCGCCCGGCACAAAAGTTAGTCGCCCGGCGCAATTTTTGCAAAATTTACCTGAACATACTCAGAAAAAAAGTTAGTCGCCCGTGCCAAAAGTTGGCAATCTCAACCCTGGGGTTGTATGGGAACGGAGTCTATGGAGTCAAAAAAAAACGTCAGCTTCAATTACTGCATAACAAGGCCAGTTGGGAAGCCCCCTACCAACGTCCCCCCCCCCCCCCCCGATCTCCCTCCCGACGGTGGCTGTTGTAGTTGATTATTCCCTCTGATATATAGACCCCCTACCAACGCCCCCCCCCCTCCACCCCCCATCTCCCTCCCGACGGTGACTGTTGTATTTGATTATTCCATCTAATATATAGAATGCCTCGATTCCGTGATGTCCGCATTACCGAAATGTTTTCTCTACCATCACTACAGTCGGACCCGCGTAATATGAAGTCGTCGGGACCGAGCAAAATACTTCATATTACGCGAACTTCACATTAAACGAACCTTTACACATCACAATTTCAATCACCCATACAATCAATACGCATAGATTTCTTGCTTATTTTGGAACGAGTATTGTGTTTATTTCTTGTCTGTGCTACTGTCATATAAAATCGGACTAAAGTGAGTCTGTTGCATAGGCCTAGTGTTTGATTACGGTATTGGTACGCAATGGCTTTGTGAATCAAACGACTGTTTTATCTGTTTAAAGACTGCCGAAGTGCAATTGCGACCCTTTTGTGATCGCCCCAAATGTCTTATAAACAACAGCATTCAATGTTGACACTTACTCTTTTTTTTTTTTTTTCTTTGTTCTTTGTGTTTTTGTTCTTGGCCTTTTATGTAGTTCATATTAAGCGAACAGATTATGTAATAAATGTGGCCCCACATGGGACCTTATGCTGGACTTCATATGACGTGAACTTCATATTAGACGTGTTCATGTTATGTGAATTTCTGTCCATAGAAAACAAGGCATTTTACATTGGGACCAAGCAAATCACTTCATATTACGCGAACTTCTTATTAACGTACGTTATTGCGTGGGTACCTTATGACTACGTGTACGAGAGCACTGTGGACCGATTTGATGCAACCGGATTAACAATGTACTGCTGCATTCAAATTGTCGTCGGTGGATCAGTTCTCGGGTTTGGTGAGCGGTGACGACCAGAATCTATGCCCCCCACCCTCCCTTACCCCCCCCCCTCCCTCCCCCACCCCTCTAATAGTCCAGCTACATATCACTGAGGTGTCATAAGAAAATAATTTTCGGCAAACAGCGAATTATTCAGCTCATTCAAAAAGAGACAGAAAGGGAAAGAAAACTCAATATTCACTTCTAAATAATTACGCTCTGATTAAACAGGACCACTACACTACAAAATTTCGTGCAAGGCTTTTTTTTTCGCATACTCCTATAGTTATTAACAATTTCCAACCACGCGCTGTCACGTAAAAGGAAGATACAACAACAGTCCCACATTTGGCTCAAACTTCACAAAGAATTCGATGATGATGATGATGATGATGATGATGATGATGATGATGATGATGATGATGATGATGATGATAATGATGATGATGATATAACAATGATGTAATAATAACAAGTAAGTATTTGTGAAACACAAGCAGGCCCCAACCGCCCCCCAAATTCATAGGGGTATAAAGCGATGACGGACAGACGGACACCCCAAACCTATAGGCCCCAATCCGAGGGGTTGGGGCCTAATAACTGCTGCATTAAAGTTGTCGACCGTGGATCAGTTCTCGGGTTTGGCAAGCGGTGACGACCCGAATCTATGCCCCCCTCCCTTACCCCCCCCCCCCCCCCCCTCTAATTCTTTCGCCCATAACGATCGCGGGTAAGATTTTATGAATACCACAGTGTCATATATGTCCAACCGGAATCCAAGATGGCGGCCTTGTGATCCAAGATCCAGGATCATAACCGGATGTTCATTTTATTACCATTATCGCCAGGTAGCATCCAGGGCACATTATACTACATATACTTACATATATACATATGTACTTACATATATACTTACATACATACTCACATATATCACGCACATCATATACTCCAAACTTACATATATAAGCAGCAATTATCACGCACGTCAGTACCATTTAGTTTTAATTTTTTTACAGCTAAAGGAGTGAAAAAAATGGGAGTGTAATGTGAAGTAAACAGCTTTAAGAAAACGTTGACTCAATAAGAAAAAGTTGACACAATGGGTCTCTCATGTTAAGTATACAGCT
Source organism: Protula sp. h YS-2021 (assembly GCA_949752745.1). Classification (NCBI taxonomy): domain Eukaryota; kingdom Metazoa; phylum Annelida; class Polychaeta; order Sabellida; family Serpulidae; genus Protula; species Protula sp. h YS-2021. Next base: position 2,557,863 of record OX457031.1, on the reverse strand, counting down.
TTAAGAAAAAGTTGATTTAATAATAATTAGTTATTTGTGAAACACAATCAGGCCCCAACCGCCCCCCCCCCCAAATTCATAGGGGTATAAAGCGATGACGGACAGACGGACGGACACACCAAACCTATAGGCTCCAATCCGAAGGGTTGGGGCCTAATAACCGCAACACAAGCCCACAGCGATTGACTACAGTCACTCAACACTTCAAACTCTAACACAGATGTAAATACAGAAGTTGCTCAAATCTAGTCTCTATTCAAATCATATATTGAATACTATATTCTCAGAATCCGGTGAGGTCAAGCGGGTTACCGGTATCAGCGAGCGTGCATCTATTTCTACACTTGCCAGAAACTTGCAAAAATAAGTTATTGTCTAGTTTTTACTTATGACATTCATTCGCATGAACTTCAACCGGAATCCCAGAGAAACTCACCCCCCCCCCTCCGCCGCCCCCCCCCCCCCCTCCTCCACTCTCCGCCATCAGGCTTTGCCCTTTTCCCGGATTAAACCTATTTTTTTCTAGGACAGTGGAAGAAATGGTAAAAAAAACGGCAATACGGAAAACACAGTAGTAAAAATGACCAAAAAAAAGGAAAGTATTTTTACCCATCAAAACTGCTAGTGGCTGTTAAGTACTAAGTATCTGACCAATTAAAAATGATCTGGGGAGTGAGTGAGAGCCAAAACATGGGTGCGTGGATTTATATCACACCGTCCGTTGTGGCGCACAATTGTAAGGTTGACATAAACAGTGCTCATTCACTCCAACTAACAAACTGAAACGCGACGGGCTACCGTCTATGCCAAAGACAAACTGCGATAACGCTTTAAGAAAACAACGTTCGTATAAAAATAAATAACAAATTTAACAGTGATAAACAGAATGATGTTGCTAAAGAGAGCTTCTGCTATCGAAGGTCAAATGACTAGTTTTATAAGGAGTAGTCTGCTGCGAGAAAATGCAGAAAATAGTCTGCGTTTTTTTCCTTCATTTATTTCTCACAATCGGCTGTTAAAAGTATTTTTACTGGGTGGGTTTTTCCACGGCCACCCTGCACCCCGGGATTTTTGTCATGCAGTTAATAAATCCCCCCCCCCCCCCCTGTATAATATCCACTATTTACATCTCACTAAAGTATTTTCTGAAATGATCAAATAAACGAGGGATTAACAAGGGCTACAGTCATCGGGATGAGAGCTGATTAGACCAGAAAACAGCATTGCAGGGTTGAGACTTCGTAAAATCTTCTGGTCGCCCTCCGGGCCAACAACTTTAAAAAGTTAGTCGTCCGGCGCAATTTTTGCAAAATTTGTCTGGCCTGCCTCACACGAAAAAACAACAGCAAAGTGGTGTTTAAAATAATCAACAGTATTTACAAGAAAATTCTAAATAAAAAAGTTAGTCGCTACTCGGGCGACAAACGCGAAAAAGTTGATCGCCCGAGCCTGAAGTTGGTCGCCATGTTCAACCGCGAAATCTCAACCCTGTTTGTGTGTTTCATAACTGCACTAGCGATTAGCAATGGCTAGGGTTGGTAAATAACAAAACTTAAAGGGATTCTACAGTACATTTAAGGACAGCTCCAAGAAGCGACCCGCTACTGACGTTCGGCGTACCCGCTTCAAATCATCGCTATACAACGATATGCAAGTCAACTACACTCGCCTTGAGGCACCTTTCTGGCGAAGTTGTGCGAAATAATTCAACGACCAACAAGTCTTTATTGGCATTCGCTAAAGGATCTCAAAGTACAACGGCAATGAAACACAACTTCTGTGTTACACTTTCTTTAAAATACAAAAATATGGAAACAAACACAAATCTCCCGCAATAATTGACCTTTGTTTATATCCAGGTTTATTACGTGAAAAAGTGGCAGTAAATATTGTAATTATTCACAAGAAACTTCTTAATCAGTATTACCAAAAGCCTGGAAGAAACGAAAAGTGAAATATTGTGGGTGTACAGCATAAAAATTGTGCCTGTTTTGAAAAGGGGTATTTTCTGCATGATGGAACAGTAAATGTTTGAATAACAGGGACTGGTACGCAGGATTCGCGCCTCAGAAGATATGAAGGTGACCTCTATTAGCGGAAAAATGTAAGGCTTCGTAGCTTTGACAGAGAAATATACGTTACTTAAGCCAGAGCTGACTCGGACCTACAGACATGAGAACAGCCGGAGGCTAAAAAAGCGGAGATTTTTTTGAAGGGCCGAAGGGATTGATCTCGGAGACCATAAATTTGAAGCCCAAAAAAGCGGAAACAGCGGAAAAAGCGGAGATTTCTCATGTCTGGAGCTAATACGCCAATTCGCACTTCGACTTTTGCCGAAATGTTTTTGCGTTTCGGCTGAATTCAGTTGGGGTAAGGATATAAAGAAATGATATAAAGTTCGTGTTGAAATAAAATTAGAATTTTGATGTTTTCCCCTTATCACTTCTTTATAATTTATCCCAAAAAAATTGCAGTCGAAACAACACCTCCACCGGAAAGACCCGACAATGCGAATTGGCTTATTTAAGGAGAATTTAAACCGCCGGAACTCACAGAGGACAACACCCTTTTTGCAGGGATTCTCCACTAGACAATACTTTTAACATATCAACGCAATCGATGCGTGTGATATTGTTGTTGAAGAATGTTAGTTCTATGCATGATAAATATTTAGGTGGATTTTCCCAATAGATTGCAAAATAGAGGAATTTTCTTTTCTGTCTTGGTTGGGGGGGGGGGGGGGGGGGCTCTCCACATATCACTTCACGGTTAAGTGTTAATAATTTTCCTAGCTCCTTGCAGGTTAAATCAGCTCCAAGAAGCGGTTCACTACTGGGTAAATGTAGGGCGGATCTGAATTAGAGCTACTCCCACTAATTCAAACTACAAAAAATTCAATTATCGCCCAAATGGCATTCAAAGTAACGTGTGGCCAGTTCATTAAAAATATTGCATGTGAGAGCATTCTCTTCGTGTTGATTTGCTTCCCATATAGATCAGTCTGTAGCCCCAAATATCATATTAAAGTTGAAAATAACTACTTACAAAAGCTTTAAACTTTTTGTTTTGTTTACTCTGCGGCAGAGTCAACATGAAGATTGAACACTTCCTTAAACTGTTTTTTGGTTTCTGTTGTTCGAGGTATTGAGAGTGTTGTCCGGAGAATAAAATTATGAGTGTCTATTCTGGGGAGTTCTTAAAGAACTGGTAAATATTGCAATGAACAAAAAATAAGACATTGACAAGAAGAACCATTAATGTATTCAGTACGTGGTCAATTATAGTGAATCCTGTAAGTGAATATAATTGAGAATTGATTTTTATCAGTGGCTTGATTATATAATATTGCAAAATACATCTTCTTTAGAATCTTACACTTCATCGTATACACTAAGAACTTTTTATATTGCATTTTCTATTTTGTTGTTTTTATATCTAGCTTACAATGCTGTTAGTTAACAAAACATGCACCATTTTCATTAGAGAGAAAGAGATGCGATCTTTAAACATTTCATTTCATTTCATTTCTTTATTTCCAGTATATTTATAAAAACACAGACATTTTAAATGCTTGGTAACACGATGTGGTATCTTCAGAAGAATACAGGGAAAGGGTCGGCCGTGAAAGTTAACACTTATAAATTCGACCAACCTTTAAAAATAAAAACATATAACAAATTACTGCTGAATAACCAAGTCCTATCAAAGAAAAATCAGTTACAATAAACTTGTGAAAGTTAATAACTTACTTTAAATTTGTAGAATTTAATATAGTATATGTTTGGATATTGAAATTAAAGTGCTCTAAGCTCAAATAACCACCACAGTTACATTTTAATCGGAACGTGAGTAAATGATACATTGCTTTATTAATATGATTGGATAACAGATTGTTTGTATTTCTTTTTGAATTCGTTCAATGATCGACTGTTTATAATACTTTCGTCCAAACTGTTCCACAATGTGACACCAACTGATGAGATGCAAAATGCTTTTCTTTTTGTTCTTTTGTATTTAACTAGAAATTTACCAGCTTGCCTTGTACGCCCTACATTTATATCAAATAATCTTGATAACCTGACAGGTAACATATTGAATTTTGCTTTGAACATTATAATGCAGCTACACATATTAACAATTTCAGTGAACCTCAGTAATCTGTATTTTTTTAAGGTAATGCCAGAATGGGCCCTATTATCTGCACGATCAATTATTCTTACCGCTTTCTTTTGCAAAATAACTATATTTCTTGTATTCGAATAATAATTGTTAGCCCATACCTCGCAATAGTAATTTAAGTACGGCAATATTAACAGACAGTATAAAGAGTATAAAGCAGATTTGTCTAACAGATATTTAACTTCGTACATAATTGAAATACTTTTCGCAATTCCATATAAACTTCTTCCAACTATGGCCCTCCAGTTCAAAACTCTTTAATATACTGTTTTGTTGCTATTGGGAATTTTAAAGAAAAAGAGATATTAAAAACAGATTTATATATAAAGAAGAGCCTTACTTAAGGAGTGAATGCACTTTATATTTGTTATTCATAACATAAAAATTTAGTTTAGTTTTGAAATCTTGTAGGATGTAAAATACAATCATAGTCTAGTTAGTCTTCTCTGCTGTTTCTAGAGCAGACAACTGATAACAGTGCATAGATTTAAAAAATGAGTTAATGTGCTATACAACTGATAACAGTGCATAGATTTAAAAAAATGAGTTAATGTGCTATATAGGATACTAATTAGGATACACAGTGACTAATACTTTAAGCAAATTTTACTGTCAAACATTTTGTTCTCTTTTTTTAAAACAATATAAAACAGTAATTTCATAACAGTTTTGTCATTTTACTTTTATATATATTCGATTAGTCAGGGTTAATTTGAATATATTGGTTAAATATTCATTGCGATTCAGTTTTATATGTACTACACAGTGATCTATATGAAAAATGTATATAAGCTAGTACTTAACTAAGTTAACATTTTGTGAGCAGGTTCAAATAGAGACCTTTGGATTTAATGTGTTCGTTCGGTATTTTTAAATACTGCTTATAGTTGGTACAATATATCGTTATCACTTCCTATAGATCTAAAAATATTATAGAACAATAACATTTACTTATTAATATAGGATGCATAAATATAAATATCATGGTTTTCCGTGTAAAGTCTATGTGTGCTAATTTCAGCTAAATCTCTTCATCACTTATCTGCATAACGGAAGCGCATAATTTGACATTTTACGATCAAACAAAACCTGCTCATTTCAATTCAATTCAATTCAATTCAATTCAATTTAGGTTTATTCATCTGAACATGGACACGATAAAAGAAAAGGATTCACACTACGAGGACAAAATACACATAAATGCAACGTATACTTGAATACTCACAGTTTCATTGGACAGATAGAATAGGAGATTCATAAAAGTACAAAACATTGAGGTTAAGCAAATTAAAAGCATTAATCGTTTACTAATACCTTACTTTTTATAATATGTTCTGAAACAACCAAAGATACACAGTTTTATTTATATGTTTCAAACACAATTGTCTTATATGATCTTGTGAGCGTAGATAGATTAGGTGCATTAATGACGCTGACAGGTAGTGAATTAAATAAATTGATTCCATGAACACTGATACATTTCGCTTTGACTGACGTACGTGCGTATTGACTTTTGAATCTACCCTCACTTCTGAGCTTATAAGCACAAAAGGAATCATGAAAAGAGAGAAGGTTTTGAATATTTTCGGGTAACTCTCGGTTAAAAGCCTCAAACATTATCACAGCAATTTTGAAATCTATCAAATCATAAAATTTTAAAATATTCAACTGCTGAAAAAGAGTGTTCGTGTGCTCATATTTACTTACTTTTCCTATTATTCGTATGACTTTTTTGCATTTTATAAATACACTCTGTTACACTTTTATATGCATTACCCCTTACTTCGACACAATGTTATATACGGGAGAAACATTGTAGAATATAAGGCATGGAGAGCATTTGAATCTAGTAAATGACTACACCTATATATAATTGACGTGCACTTGGCAAGCTTTTGTCTCACATTTGAAACGTGGTCACACCATCTGAATTTAAAATCAACTATTACTCCTAAGAACTTGATTACATAAACACGATAAATAACACATTCGTTAATGAGTAATATAGTCTCATTATTTAGAAACTTAGTTGAAAAAATTATAAAATTTGTCTTTTTAACATTCAGGGATAACTTATTTAATCTGAACCATATATTTAACTTTTCTAATTCCTTGTTGACATTATCACATAACTCACTTACAGTAACACCTGAAGAGAAAACATTTGTATCATCAACAATACAAATTTAAGCAGATCAGAAACATTAACAATATCGTTGATATATAAAATAAATAGTAAAGGACCTAGGATTGAACCGTGCGGTACACCACACACTACTGTCAGCATATCTGATTCAATATCATTTAGTTTGACAAACTGTTTTCTGGATATAGATAGCTTTCAACCCATTTCATAGCTAGGCCCCTAGTACCATAATGTTCTAACTTCTTTAACAATAATTAATGCTTAATTGTGTCGAAGACCTTTTTAAGATCTATAAAAATACCAATAGTAACTTCTTTCTTATCGACTGCTGATGTAATTTCTTCTGACAACTGAATTAATGCACGGGCAGTTGATCGCTTATTTCTGAAGCCGTATTGACTTTCGCTAAGGAGATGATTAATTTCAAAGAAGTCATTAATGCGTTTGTAAAATAATTTTTCTAACAGTTTTGAAAATTGTGGCAACAATGAAACTGGCCTATAATTTGTAAATAATGATTTATCACAGACTTAAACAAGGGTACAATTTTCGCAATTTTATTTTGTTCAGGGAATATGCCAGCCGTAAAAGACAAGTTACAGATATATGTAAACGATTTAACTACGCTAGGAATAATTTCCTTTACAATACGTATGTCTAGATTGATATGATCCACAGAGGTTTTACCTTTACAACATTTAGCGAGATCTAATATTTCCCTTTCGCCAACTGCTGATATAAACATTGGACACTTGGACGATTCACTGAGATAGTCAAAAATAGTAGAATTGCCAGGAGGTTTTTCTATATTATTTTCCAAGGTAGTGCCAACATTAGTAAAACATTTATTAAACCCATTTACAATATCCTGTTTTTTTTCGAAATCCGTACACCGCTATCGTCAGTGAAGTAATCCGGTGTGCTAAAAGAACCTTTCGCTTTTTAATGATTTCATTTAAAATGCGCCATATTTCTTTAATGTTGTAATTGAATTTATTTAATAAGTCACTGTAGTACTTTTTTCACTAAAGCGCTTAATACTTGTTAATTTGTTGCGATATGTCTTAAACTTTGATTCATTAATTACAGTCCTGTTTTTAATAAACATTTTAGATAAAATATTTTTTCTTTTTACTCATTTTAGAATACCTTTAGTTAACCACGGTTTAATATCTTTCTTTCCACCAACTTCCACCTTTCTTAAAGGGCAATGCTTATCATAAAGATATTTTACAGGAGATATAAAGTAATTGTAGGAAGTGTTAACATCATCAAAGTACACACTTGACCAATTGTGATTAGCTAATTCATCATTCAGGTTTGCTATATAAATATCGTTAACTTTTCTGACGAAACATTTTTGTAACTTTTTTAGGTAAATTGTTACAATCAATACATGCTAAGATTGGTAGGTGATCACTTATAGTGTCATCAATTAAGATGCCGTTCTCACTTTTGTCTAACATGTTTGTAAAAATGTTATCAATTATTGTTGCGCTATCTAGAGCAACTCTTGTTTGCTGATTAATCATTGGGTACAAACCAAAACTATATAACATATCTACGAATGACTTTGTTTCAAGGTGCTGGTTATAATTCATCAGATTTATGTTAAAATCCCTACACATAATAATTGCTTTATTATTTCTTCTTTCAAGTAAAAATTCCTTAACAGACTCCTCAAAAGTTTCAATACAGCTGCCCGGGACTCTAAAATGCAACTTACTACTATGTTTTTGCCTGAAGGTACCACCAGTTCAACAGTAACAGATTCGAAAAGGTCATCCGTTGCTACGGAAAAAGACTGTATTGACTTAAAAACAAATGAATTTGAAACATACAACATAACTCCTCCTCCCTTCTTATTTTCCCGATTAATGTTCACACTTGTAAAATTTTCCATATCAAATTCAGTGACATCGTCGTAGTATATAACGTTTAATTTGCTGTCAAGGCTATCGAGATATAGTTTCATGGCTTCAACGTTAGCCTTAATACTTCTACAATGTAGATGGACGATAGAAATTCCCTTAACTTTCTTGATTTTACATGAAAATTGGTTACTAGTGCAATACTCACAACTACATTCTAGAGTGTTAAAAAAATTATTATCAGGGTCAATGGAATTTTCAAAATCACCATGTTTGTAATCCGTGTATAAATGACTCATAGCCAAAAAGGAAAGATAATATCGAACTGGTAAGGAATGATAAGATGGTGGCATACTCAGTATACTCAGTAGAGAATGCAATATCAAGGTTAATAAAAAAGTAAGTGCACACGGATAAAGAACCTGATGCAAATGTGGTTTTATCAAATTTGACCGATCTATGGAGAGGTTCATAGATTTCTTATCTTCTTGATATAAAGATTTAGAAGATAAATAAACATCTGCAAAAAGTCTGAAATATTTTTGCAGAGGCTTATTTGGACAAGCGAAGATGAAATTTTTTGATAATGTTTTCCATTACATGCATCAAAGTTTTAGATACTTTCAATGCCAGAAATAATGAATCTCAATGTGAAACAAACATCTGAGACCTTTCTAAACATGAAGATGATTACAAATACCTTAAATGTTAGGATTACTGAAATGTTTTGTTTTAGCAACATTGACTCTAGAAGTCCCGAAAGGAAACGACTACAGGCAAGCACCACAGAAACTCTTTATTAGCTAAAGCAACATCGATATCTAAAAAAACCAGTTTTTTGTGTGTAGAAAAACTCCCGATTTGACGATCAGGTAGAAGCGCGAAAGATTAGACTGGTTCAGACAACATCATCAATGGAACCATAATATCTGAAATAAAATGAAATAAATAAATAAACAAGGCAAGTTTGAGACAAGTTTCGCTAAAGGGAGTAGTTCGTAAACACTCTGGAGTTATTCGGAGGAGGTGTCCTTGTGTGGATGGTATTAGTTTTACAGGGAAGATGGAATTTTTGATAACCGCAGTAGCATTGAAGGAGTGGCAGCGAGAGATTGGATGAGTAGCATGGAAGTTATAGTTGATAGGCTAAGGCAGGGAGTGAGTCGTATTGAGTGTATGGTAAGGAGGCAGTGGCAGAGATTGAGCGGCGGGGAGGGTATGGCTGGAACAGACTGGCGAGGAAGGAGTGACAGGGAGGTTGGGTTAGGGAGGCAGTGATGCTAAGGAGGCGGCAGGAATGAAGTCGCAGGGAGGGTATGGCTGGAACAGAGCAGCAAGGAGGGAGTTTTACGGAGGTGATGGAAGGAAATGAAGGGCAGAAAGGGAGTGGCAGGGAGGGCGTAATTGAAAGAGTGGAAAGGTGGGTGTGATTGGGTGGGGGCGAATGAAGGATGTGACAGGGAGGGTATGGCAGAGAGGATTTGGCAGGGAGGATTTGGCAAGGAGTAAGTGCAAGGGAGGATGTGGCAGAGAGGGAGTGGTAAGGCGTTAGTGATATTGAGGGGGGAATGGCAGGAATTGAATGGCAGGAAATGAGTGGTAGATAGGTAGATAGAGCGTTGCAGAGAGGGAGTTGCAGGGAGAGAGAGTGGCAGGGAGGGACTTGGCGTGGGTTGGGAACTAGAGAGAGAAAGTATGTGTATGTGGGAGTGAAAGAGGGAGAGAGTAAGAAAATCGGGCAAAAGTATGCACCTGGCTGTTATATTTTTGGCGATCCGCCAAAAATTGAATGAAATTTTGGCAAACAATTATTTCACACCAGGAAAATAGACTTACTGTCTTGAAAGTTTTGTTAAAGGGAACTGTCATTGGTGTTTACCTGAATATTGCTACTTTTTGCAATTTGGAAAAAATGGGAGAAAATATTGTGAAAAAAAACAGCGTCTTATAAAAATCTTAAGCAACGCTAGTTATATAATCTTACCGTTTTAAAATTTGGAATTAAGGAAACGGACATTCATACTTGCTTGGCTATTATTACTTTTTTTCTTGACGATATGCCGTAAATAGGAGGACATATTGGTCAATAAATATTTTTTCGGTAAAAATTTTTATCGACCTTCAGGTAAATAGCCTTACTTACGTGCAATGGTATGTAATAATAATAGGAAATATTGTCATCAAATTTTTTTTTCGACAAAAAATCTGATCGAACTTCATGAAAATAGCCTTACGCACTTGCAATTGTATGTAATAATAATAGGACATATTGTCTTAAAAAATTTGTTTCGGTAAAAAATCTTGTCGAACTTCAGAAAATTGCCTTACTCAATTGTAATTGTATATAATAATAATAGAACATATTGTCTTCAAAACTTTTTCGGTAAAAAATCTTATCGATCTTCAGGAAAATAGCCTTACTCAATTGCAATTGTATGTAAAGGCAGCTGATTTATATCTACATTTCTGTGAAAATATTTTTGTGATTCGCCAGAGAAACGGTTTTACTTTCTTCAAGTTCTGGTTAAAGATAACGGTCATTGATACTCACCTGGTTGTTGCTCTTTTTCGTAATTCGGAAAAAATTGCGGCAGAACTGTGATTGCGTGTGAGAATAGGATAATGTGATAAAAGCGAGAGCAGGTGGTGAGGGAGGGGAGATGGTGGAGGTCTGAAAAGAGCAGTCACACCGTTTCAATCCCTCCCCATCACGACCGTCCTTTTAAAAAGATGTGGAGTGGGGCATCGGTTTGATTAAATTTTTGTCCTGTAAATTCTTCATTTATGCGTGACATTGTCCCTATATGTGGCTGGAGATAAAACCTCTCACCAGCGCCATATTAGGACATTGTAAGGCCTTAGGCGGTGCATGTGACGTAGGCCCCTTACCCCTGCAAAAATTTTCACGCCATCAATATTTTTTTAAATTTTTACAAGTACATTTAAAAGTAATACTTATAATGACTTTTTGCGAAATACTTGTAAAGTCTTCAATCAAATCATGACTACAATTTTTCTAAAAATATCATCTTCTTTGCACAATAGAGAGAGAGAGAGAGTGCATCTAATCTGTCTTGTGTCATGGCTGTTATGTTTGGATTCTTGATTGTTTTGAGTTGTGAGAACGAGTATCCAGCTGAACTCTTACTAATCATTAGAGAAATATGCCAACATTTGGAAATGCTCATTTAACTTGAACTTTAACTTATCTGACGGTTATCTCTCAGTTTCTCATCCAGATAATAGTAGAAATCCTGCGAAACGGTTCTGTATACCTCACTGCGCGGTTTCATATTGGCTTCTAGGGTATCAATTATAACACTGAAGGTGCATACCACGCAACGTATCACATGGTGATAAAATTAAGTAGCTTGTAGGACCGTCATGTTTACGTTTTCTTATGTGAGTCGAAGCTTGTTTATAATCATAATTGGGCAATATAGACTAAGTCTCACCTTCAAATTTCTCAAAACTATCTCGTAATCGCTTGATACTGCGGGACGGCATTGTGTATCAATTAGCACATGTTTGTAGATCTATTTGTTCTGCTTTTAACGATTGACTGGTTAGTGGAATTTAGCTAATATGTTTCTTTTTCGAAAACAGGCATTAATGCAAATTCTAGTGTTAACTTTTTGTTGTGAATCTAAAGTAATATTATTCAGTGCATGTACTGGCTGCGACACTTTGTTATTGATAAACCACACATTGTTTCGAAATAATCCGTGACAATTCTCGAGATTTTCCTCCCCAGACTTAGAATATTAAAAAAGCCAATAAAATGGGGGTACCGTTCTGTGATACACAGTGCAGTATTGTGCTCAGTTAGTCAATATCAGCGCAGCATTGAATCAAGAGATACACAGAAATATAAAGAGCTTGTGACCTCATCTAAAATATGCCGCGCGCACTTGTGTTGCCAATTCGTCGAATAATTCTTCATACATTGTCTTAGACAGGTGTGACGGGTTATCTTTTCATTTGTTCGCCTACTTCTTAATGTGATATGCAAGAAATGGGTCAAATTCTGTTAAAGTTCAGTTATTCCGAGGAAATTCCCATTGTTTACTGACTCAGATTTCTCACCAGTACCTCTGAGCTGCAGATCTCGCTAAGCAAGTTTGCACGTGACGGCCATTACTTCCTTCAGTCCGTTTCATCAGTAGTGATACTCTTCCTCTATCTGTTCGCCAGTTTGTCACCTAGTTCATGTTTAGATTTGTAAGTAGTGCGCACTAACAAGCATTTTCTATGATCAAATACACACCGGTTTTTCCAGTCACTAAATCCCTCTACTGAGCATAACTTAGTGTGAGCATTCTTGCTAAATAATTTGCGAACAAAGCCATAAACTGCACCTGAAGACGGCGATTATGATAACCATTGCCGTGTTGTTTCTTCACCACTTGGAGCCTTTCTTATGAATACTCTATTTAAGGGATGGCCGGAAGACTCATCTGCGCTAATTTTGAATTCCGTAGTGGTGAATAATCTTGTACAGTACAGCTTGTGAGAAGGCCAATTCCCTGCTTTCCACCCCTGGCCAGTTTTGAACCAAGGACCTTGGGATTACAGGACCAACGCTCGACCGACTGAGCTAAAGCTGGGGAACATTCGTCTGTCAGAGCGGGGAAGAATGGGGAAGAAGGGGAAAAAATGAAGGGGGAACAATGGGGGGAAATGCGGTGGCTGAGTAGTAAAATTTTCGATTTTCATGCGAGAAGTCTCCAGTTCGATCCCAAGCTGAGGCGCCAATTATTTAACTTCAATCTATTTTTTGGCGACGATGACAATCACTAGATAAGTAAACGCGGTGGATATAGTGACGGCATAACTAATTTAAACTGAAATCAAAGATGTACGACAACGAAAAACGATGTAGTCTCAAAACGGGCAATATGGCGACCACATAACTGATTTAAACTTAAATCGACGCTAGGCGACGATTAAAAATCGATCTAGTCTCAAACTGTACGATATGACGACGATGTAGATGATTTCGACTTAAATCGATGCTAGCCGACGACAAAATCGATCCAGTCTTAAATCGAACGATAGGGCGACGACTTGACTAATTTGAGCTTAAATGGATATTTATTTTATTTATTTAAACCTGAATTAATGCTTCACTCCGTCAAAAATCAATGGTTGTGACTGAAATGTGCATTATGAATAGCTACTGATTATGTACGAGCCCACACCGATGCAAGTTCAACCTCTGTGCTCTGATTGGCTATAAGTGAAACGAATGTGAAACATTGTGAAACCAGTGTGAAACAGTTGTGAAACAATATGTGAAACAGTTGTGAAACATTGTGAAATAACAGACGAATGATCTCCAGGTAGCGCCGGTTTTAGCTGCTTTATATCTAGTATAAAATATTGGTGTTTGAACGGAGCCTCGTGTAACCTGTGCGATAATACAGCCTTGTCTCTCATCCCCTTCCTCGTGCAATTTATTTTCGCTCTCTTTTCCATCTTTTTTCTAAAAAAGGGCAATGACTACAAGTAAACGTTTCCAATAAAAGTAACCCCATACAGTCGTTACGCCCATAGAGGTTTTTTGGTACATTCTTTACAGCTTGCCCAGACCAGCAAAAAAGAACTATGTGAGAAGTTTATGACGAAAACATTCACAAAGCGTGAAAATCAACACAATTTTTTAGCACAGTATTGTATTTTTTATTCATTCTCTCTCTGTCTCTCTCCCTGTCTCTGTCTCGCTTTCTCTCTCTCTCTCTCTCTCCCTCTCTCTCTCTCTCTCTCTCTCTCTAGCTCATCTATACACATTCCTTCTCTCTCTTTCTCCCTCTCCCTCTCCCTCTCTCTCTCTCTCTCTCTCTCTCTCTCTCTCTCTCTCTATCTATCTATCTATCTATCTGTCTCTCTCTCTCACTCTCTCTCCCTTCTTTCTCTCCTAGCTCGCATAGTCTGATTTTCATCCTGCAAATGCAGGGGACTATATACAGGGAATACCGCTGTTCCTTTCCATTTCGTTACGACAGTGTGCAGACAAACCATGCACAAAGTTGGTCTAAATTATCACAATGAATGATATCTGGGCGTGCACCATACGAAATGCACCGATGTTTCACCTTGATAATAAAAATATAACGCAACCCTTTCTTTGTGCAACCAAATCGTGTTAATAATGCGTGAAATGTGTTCTATATCATATTGTTACCCACAGAGATTTGCTGTTTAGTAAATAACCTTTGCAATACCCTTCGTTTATTGAATTCGTGCGGTAAGTTTATGGGTGTGTGTTTTCTTTAGCCATGATCTTGTCACGCAACCTTGTGACACGGTTAGAGCTAAGACTAACAAATTTGGTAAGACATACTGGTTTATCCTCCTTTAATTTGTTTAAAAATAGATTTAGATTTTATATTTAAAAAGTGGGCATTAGAAGTTTGCCGTTGAAACCCATCTACAAGGCATCTGCTATGATAACTCTCTGTGCAGCATCAGCGCAATCATATCGATCGTTCCATATCTCCTGGTAATGAGTAATCATAGTTTGTGTTTGTGTGTGTGTGTTTGTGTGTATGTGTGTGTGGGTGTGTATGTGTGTGTGTGTCCGTGTGTGTGTGTGTTTGTGTGTGTGTGTGTGTCCGTGTGTGTGTGTGTTTGTGTGTGAGTGTTTGTGTGTGTTTGTGTGTGTTTATGTGTGTGTGTGTGTGTGTGTGTGTGTGTGTGTGTGTGTGTACTTTGGGGCTTATAGGCAGGCCAATGGCCCTCAGTATGATTTGAGGTTGCAGCGTCGTCCCGACCACACTGTAACATTGAATGCAGTTTTAATTTGATTGTAACTTGTCGCAAGCATAGAGTAGTGTTTAATTAATATCTTTTGACGTTGCTTTTGGTAGCAACCAAAATCACAGTTTCTTCGACGTTTTATCAACGTCTTTGATGCAACGTTGTATAGAGTCGTAACTAAAGAACAAAGGAGTTCAAATTTTGAAATATATTTTGTTTGGAAGATAAGGACGTAAATAAAAACATAAATAAATAAGGGTAAGCGGGACATTGAAAACCAAATATATTTAAACTACAGTCATTTATTTTGTGAATGCAGCTTAATAGCTTTCTGTATATAAAATTCACTTCGTTGCACTCTTGTTCAGTTTCAAATTTTCAGTTCGGGTTTCATTGTCATAGCCTCAGGCGTTTCCGAGCAATCTCACCAACCATATCCACATTATTCTCTATACTACCATAAAAAGCACGGTACGCTAACTGGGCACAGTGTGATTACTTTAAACTTTAATTAAGATCTATAGAAATCTATATTTTAAGTTCTGAGTATCGTACTTTTTTGTCTCAGGAGTAATTTCGCAAACAGGGAGGTAAACAGAGTCTAGATCTGCACCTTATTACCACTGCACAACTTTTTTATATTTTTGTTTTTATTTTTTATTTATTACTTTATTTCCTTATTAACTTATAAACACTGCTCAGTTTTTATTTTTGACGAATGTGAGATATTTGTGACAATCCTGGTAAATAAATTAGAATCATTTTGACAAATATCTTGCAGGAAGCATGTTCTTATTTATTTATTTATTTTTCTTTTTGGCGCCATTGTCAAACCATGGTATTATTTAACATAATGCCGTCAAGGAGAAGCTGGTAAACTAAACTTTTCAAAATGACAAATATTTCCACAAGAAAACTTTTTCAAAATAATTTCACGACGATGTGAAAAAAACTTTAAATACAAAATGAGTTTTCAAAATTACTCATAACTTTAACTAATTCGTCCCTATTTTACCGCAATTTTGTCTAATTCCTAAAAAAATGTTCAGGTGACTGATTAAAGATGTCATTTTTTTGGTCGCTTTTTTGATCACCAAAACCGTAACTAGTGCTGCTTAACGTATGAAGAAACTAAATTGGGTGTGCAACGGGTCAAGGTCAAATTATAAACAACATGATTTTTCCACCACTAGAGACCAAATATGAACCATATACCACAGTAGCGGATTATAATGTTGGGAATAATAGCCAGCGATGAACAGACGGAAGGCTGGACGGCTCAACGGTAAACAGACAAACAGCTCGGATGACAAACGGTCAGACGGCTAAACAGACAAACAGCTCGGATGACAAACGGTCAGACGGTTAAACAGACAAACAGCTCGGATGAGAAACGGTCAGACGGCTAAACAGACAAACAGCTCGGATGAAAAACGGAAAGACAGACAGGAGCAGGAAAATTTTGGCGTCAGCAAATAGGCATCCTATGTAGGCAACAACCCGTCCAATTGAATCAATCAGTTGTGTACAGCCAGTGCACCCTCCAGAAGTTTATGGAGCGCCATGAAGAATTGTTGCTGTTACTTAATTGAATATTAATTCTCTGCATTGAACACACACATAAATGACGCACTTTACATATATTACACTCAATACACACATGACACTCAATACATACATGACACTCAACACATACATGGCACTCAATGCACACATGACACTCAATGCACATATGACACTCAATGTACACATGGCACTCAATACACACATGGCACTCAGTGCACAAATGACACTCAATACACACACAACACTAAATACACACATGGCAATCAATGCACACATAACACGCAATACACACATGACAATCAATCCACACATAACACTCAATACACACATTGCGCCCATTATGGACATTACATACTTCACGCACATTGCACACATTTGTCATATTACAAGCATTACACACGTAACATCTAGTACACATATTACACACATTAAACATGCGATTAATATAAACGAACTAGGCACCTGGATATAAAGCACAGCAAGTTCCTTAAAATTACAACACGTGTTAAATCATGAATAAATGGACGTCGCAAAATAGTAAGCTTCATATTAAAGTTAAGTGCTGCAAGAATGGCTGTAGATTACCCAAATGTGAGACTTTCAATTTGCAACACTGAAAACGCGTAATAATAAAAGGATGTTTGAAAAGTCTTCATTTAACTGTGTTCTTTAATAAGAAAGTTATAAATCCAAACAATGCAGCATGTTATTATTTTTGGCTCATGCCTCAAGTGCCAATACATGACTTGCTGCATTGTTCTCAGGTAACAACCTAACCTTTATAAATGGCTGGCATACACCCACCCCCCCGCCGCCGCCCCCCAAAAGGTATGTTTTAAAACAAGTTCGAGCAAAAAAGGCTCTAAAATACCAAGGTTCATGTGGGTTGGGGAATTCTCTTATAGAATGAAATAAACTTAAGGTTCTCCTTTATTCAAATCGGGAGGAAAGTGTAGATTTTTGCACTTACAAGTCTCAGTTATACTCCAGTTGTCAAAGAAAACAGAAAATGATTTTATAAAACACTTGATAAATTTATTAACAGACTCGCCGAAAAAAATAGATATCGACCAAAACGATCATCTTCTTTGTCATTATTAGAATAATTAGAGAACTTAACTTCTTTGTGATTATTGAAGTACTGTTGGCGTATTGAAAAACCTAAAAAAAGCCTTTGATACCGTTGATGACAGACTTCTGGTATACAAATTACGTTTTTATGGTGTTCGCGGGTGAAATCGAGCATTTTATTGGATCTTTTTCTTTTAAATTCGATGATAGGTAACCTATGGCTTAGCTAAGGCAATTGGGCAAACGCCAGTACCCTGTTTACCACCCCTAGCTGGTATCTAGCAACGATTTAACCGACTGAGCTAGATATATAAACCGTCTAAAGTGTGATAACTTTGCAAGTCTATAAAAGCTGATTGCGCTTTTGTTGGAAACATAATAATAATGTTTTTGATGCTTTACCGAGTCATACTTTACTCGGAATATATCTATTTTAGTTTGCACCGCCATCTTAAAAATCAGTTGAAATCAAAGCGTAAGAACGGGTTTGATCTCGTGACAACTGGGCAGATCGATGCTGTGCTCCATGCATCATCAGTTCCTTTACGAAATATGAAAACAAACTTCTTGTAAGGCAAAATATCAAAAACAGGATTTGGTTTACACCCGGAATTGGGCATAAATCGGTTTCATTATTATTCAAGGGTTGTATCGTTGCACCAAAAAGTCATCTGTTTTTTTTTCACCCAGCTAAAGCAACTCTTTTTTTTACAAATGGCTGCGAGACTGTGATTTAAAGTGCGTTAGTTTATTTAATGTATTTTCACGTCACGCCGGCAACAACAAAAAAAACCATGATGCTTTTTATGCTTACAGTAGTAAATCTCAGGTCGGAGACCTAATGGAACGATTTAAATGCAAAGCGAAGACTTCTTTGTTTTCAAAATTTCATAAGTCAAGATAAAATATTAATCTTTTCCCTTGTTGACGAAAAGCATTTTTTTATTCACTTATCGATCAGGTTTACGGCTAAGATTTTTACTTTTATTCGTAGCGTTTCCCCAAGCATTTTTCATTCCAACCAAGTTTTTCCTTAACAATATTCGTATTATTCCAAAAATATAATGTACTTGTTAGCTTTCTGTGCGCAATAACAGATTACACTTATTCCCTGCATAATAGCTTTTCGTTACAATTCTTACATTTGTTATTTAACTGAATAAGAACAAACTGAATCGAGAATAAAGCTTTCTTTTTATGAGTTTGTATTTTATGTTTCCTATTTGTGCAGCGGACAAATAACAACAAATACCAAAGATAGTTACAACACGTCACACCAATGTTATATAGATAAAGCCATTAGTCCAACTGTAGTACAGTGCCCTAAAAAGTTCTCACTAGCTTTTTGGGACATTGATGTAAGGAAACATTACGCACGTACTGCATGGGTGGTCCCTTGCTGCGTGTGCCCCCGCCCCCCTCCATGCTTATATACTTTGGGGATAGCCCATGTTTATGGGTGGCCCCTCATGTGTGTGCACTTCAATGATGGCTCATTGCTATGGGTGGCCCTCCTGTGTGCGTTCTTCATGGATGGCTTCTTGTTACGGGTGGCACCCAGTGCGTACGTAATTCATGGATGGTCCTTCCGATGGGTGGCCTTCCAGCCGTACGTTCTTCAAGGATGGCCCCTTGTTACGCGAGGCCCCCACTGCGTATGTATTTCAAGGATGGCCCATTGTTACGGGTGGCTCCCAGTGCGTATGTATTTCAAGGATGGACCCTTGTTACGGTTGGCTCCTAGTGCGTATATATTTCAAGGATGGCCCATTGTTACGGGTGGCTCCCAGTGCGTATGTATTTCAAGGATGGTCCCTTGTTACGGTTGGCTCCCAGTGCGTATGTATTTCAAGGATGGACCCTTGTTACGGTTGGCTCCTAGTGCGTATGTATTTCAAGGATGGACCCTTGTTACGGTTGGCTCCCAGTGCGTATGTATTTCATGGATGGTCCCTAGTTACGGGAAACCCCAGGCTTACGTACTTCATGGATGGTCCCTTGTTACGGCCATGCTCACGTACATGAATGGTTAATCGTTACGGGTGGCCCTCCTGTGCATGTACTTCATGGATGGTCCCTTGTTACGGGTGGCCCTCTTGCGCACTTACTTCATGGATGGTCCATTCTTATGGACGGTTCGTTGTTATGAATGGAAATCGCACATTATTAATTGTGTTCTGTTTTTTTTAAAATCTTACATTCATGACTAGCGTTATCAATGGATTAAAGAAATTCTGATCAACGTTATCAGTGGACTAAATGGACTGAATAAGTTCTGAATAGAGTTATCAATTGACTTAAGAAGTCCCAAGTTAAAGTGTAAATTTAAGATAATTTTTGACATGAATTGTTTTGAGGATTTGAAATTATTTATCACACTTAAACTTAATATTTGTCACACATAATATTATTTAGATAACTTAAAATTATGAATAAAGAAACATCCGATTAAACGTTAATTATTATTATTATTATTATTTTTGCGGATGGGTTGATGGCGGGAGTGGGGGGGGGGGGGTGGTAAGTGCACGCAGTGTATTTATTTTCCATTGGTGAAAGAGGGGTGGGGAGGGAGGGGGGTGGTTAGTGGTGGTGGGAGGGCCAGGGATATTTGTCATGCAAAACCACTTAAAAAATTAAAACACCCCGCCCCCCCTCCGAGGTAAATCTTTTCTGTCTTTCAATACGATTAGGTCAATATCCCCCTTCCTTCGACCTTGGAAGTTTTATTTGTAAAATTATCCTACATTCTGTTGAGCGCTGCCCAAGGTTACGAACACCTGAAAACATTATTTGAAATCAACTGCTCGGTGGTTTCTTTGGCGCATCGAACGCAACACTTTACACCCCAAATCTGGTTCAAATCACGCCGCCAACAGAGTGAATATAGTCTTGAAATCTGCCCAAAATATTATCGTTTCAACCAAATTAGGATAAATAGAGAAATTTATTGGGGTGTAGAAAAAATATGACTTTATTAGAACAAGCTCTACGCTTATTTCAAAGCGATTTTGATATCATTCTCCATTGCACCTCTGCTAAAAAATAAATAAATAAATAAACGAAACTGTGAATCGCTTTTTCAACAAATAATAAATATTCAAAATTATTAAACTATTGATTGATATATTGCAGACAGATAGGAAACATGAGACCGCAAATATTAGCACTTCTGTACTCATTACAGTTCACGATATTTCGTTGCTCGGTAGAGACTGAAGTTACCACCGCATCCGGGGATTTTTCTGGAGATTTTGAGGATACCACAGTGTTTGATTCTTCGGGAGATACTGAGGTTACAACAGCATCCGGGGATTTCTCTGGAGATTTTGAGGATACCACAGTGTTTGATTCTTCGGGAGATACTGAGGTTACAACAGCATCCGGGGATTTCTCTGGAGATTTTGAGGATACCACAGTGTTTGATTCTTCGGGAGATCCTGAGGCAACAACCACATCCGGGGATTTCTCTGGAGATATTGAGGATACCACAATGTTTGATTCTTCGGGAGATCCTGAGGCAACAACCACATCCGGGGATTTCTCTGGAGATATTGAGGATACCACAATGTTTGATTCTTCGGGAGATCCTGAGGCAACAACCTTATCCGGGGATTTCTCTGGAGATATTGAGGATACCACAATGTTTGATTCTTCGGGAGATGCTGAGGCAACAACCACATCCGGGGATTTCTCTGGAGATATTGAGGACACTACAATGTTTGAATCTTCGGGAGATACTGAGGTTACAACAGCATCCGGGGATTTCTCTGGAGATTTTGAGGATACCACAATGTTTGATTCTTCGGGAGATACTGAGGTTACAACAGCATCCGGGGATTTCTCTGGAGATATTGAGGATACTACCATATATGATTCTTCGGGCGAGACTGAGGTTACAACAGCATCCGGGGATTTCTCTGGAGATATTGGGGATACTACCATATATGATTCATCGGGAGATACTGAGGTTACAACAGCATCCGGGGATTTCTCTGGAGATTTTGAGGATACTACCATATATGATTCATCGGGAGATACTGAGGTTACAACAGCATCCGGGGATTTCTCTGGAGATATTGAGGATACTACCATATATGATTCTTCGGGAGATGCTGAGGTTACAACCACATCCGGGGATTTCTCAGGAGATACTGAGGATAGCACAATATATGATTCATCGGGAGATACTGAGGTTACAACGACATCCGGGGATTTGTCTGGAGATATTGACGATTCTACAATCTATGACTCTTTGGGAGAGTCTGAGGTTACAACAGCATCCGGGGATTCCTCTGGAGATATTGAGGATACTACCATATATGATTCTTCGGGAGATACTGAGGTTACAACAGCATCCGGGGATTTCTCTGGAGATTTTGAGGATACCACAATGTTTGATTCTTCGGGAGATACTGAGGTTACAACAGCATCCGGGGATTTCTCTGGAGATATTGAGGATACTACCATATATGATTCATCGGGAGATACTGAGGTTACAACAGCATCCGGGGATTTCTCTGGAGATTTTGAGGATACTACCATATATGATTCATCGGGAGATACTGAGGTTACAACAGCATCCGGGGATTTCTCTGGAGATTTTGAGGATACTACCATATATGATTCTTCGGGAGAGACTGAGGTTACAACAACATCCGGGGATTTCTCTGGGGATATTGAGGATACTACAATATATGATTCTTCGGGAGATACTGAGGTTACAACAGCATCCGGGGATTTCTCTGGAGATTTTGAGGATACTACCATATATGATTCATCGGGAGATACTGAGGTTACAACAGCATCTGGGGATTTCTCTGGAGATTTTGAGGATACTACCATATATGATTCTTCGGGAGAGACTGAGGTTACAACAACATCCGGGGATTTCTCTGGGGATATTGAGGATACTACAATATATGAATCTTCGGGAGATACTGAGGTTACAACAGCATCCGGGGATTTCTCAGGAGATATTGAGGATAGCACAATATATGATTCTTCGGGAGATATTGAGGTTACAACATCCGGGGATTTCTCTGGGGATATTGAGGATACTACAATATATGAATCTTCAGGAGAGACTGAGGTTACAACCACATCCGGGGATTTCTCTGGAGATATTGACGATACCACAGTGTTTGATTCTTCGGGAGATACTGAGGTTACAACAGCATCCGGGGATTTCTCTGGAGATTTTGAGGATACTACCATATATGATTCATCGGGAGATACTGAGGTTACAACAGCATCCGGGGATTTCTCTGGAGATATTGAGGATACCACCATTTTTGACTCTTCAGGAGAGACTGAGGTTACAACCACATCCGGGGATTTCTCTGGAGATATTGACGATACTACAATCTATGACTCTTTGGGAGAGACTGAGGTTACAACCACATCCAGGGATTTCTCTGGAGATATTGAGGATACTACCATATATGATTCTTCGGGAGATACTGAGGTTACAACAACATCCGGGGATTTCTCTGGAGATATTGAGGATACTACCATATATGATTCTTCCGAAGAGACTGAGGTTACAACAGCATCCGGATATTTTTCTGGCGATATTGAGGATACTACCATATATGATTCTTCTGGAGAGACTGAGGTTACAACAGTATCCGGGGATTTCTCTGGAGATATTGAGGATACTACAATATATGATTCGTCGGCAGAGACTGAGGCTACAACAGCATCCGGGGATTTCTCTGGAGATATTGAGGATACTACCGTGTTTGAATCATCAGAAGAGATGGACCAGACCTCAGTGACTGACACTACCGCGTTGGTTGCGTCATCCAGTGATGTTTATCCTTCCACAATCAACTTGCCAGACGTGACGGAAGAGGAAGGTAAGTCCTATCTTATTGATTTTTTTCCTTTCTCTTTTTGCCCCCCCCCCCACCGTTTTTCCCGTCCGTCTCTCTCTTTCTCTCTCTCTTCTCACTCTCTCTCTCTCTTTCACTGTCTCTGTCTATCTGTCTATCTATATATCTATCTATATATCTCTCTTTCTATCTCTATATCAACCTATCATCTCAGACTTTCTTTCTTTCTCTCTGTCTCTCTCTGTCCCATTCTCTCTGCCTATCTGTCTATCTCTCTCTCTGTCTCTCAGATTCTCTCTCTCGTTCTCTCCTCCTCTCCGTTGTGAACTAAAGAAGCTGACGGATAAATTCACATATATATTACCGTCTTTCTATCTATCTATCTATCTATCTATCTATCTATCTATCTATCTATCTATCTATCTATCTATCTATCTATCTATCTATCTATCTATCGTTCTATCTATCTATCTATCTATCTATCTATCTATCTATCTATCTATCTATCTATCTACCTATCTGTCTATCTATCTGTCTATCTATCTATCCATCTATCTATCTATCTATCTATCTATCTATCTATTTATCTATCTGTCCGTGTTAGCAAGGTGTCCGCGTTAGCAAGGTATCCGTATCAGCAAGGTGTCTCAATAAGCAAGGTGTCCGTGTTAGCAAGGTGTCCGTGTTAGCAAGATGTCCAGTTCAGCAAGGTGTCCGGGTCAGCAAGGTATCTCGAGAAGCAAGGTGTCCGTGTTAGCAAGGTGTCTGGGTCAGCAAGGTGTCCGGATTACTCATGGAATAACGGCTTGAAATGTCTAGGAGTCTGCTTCAGAAAACGATTACATTTTTTTGTCCCCGTTTTTACTGACACAGCTATAATAATGATTATATAATATTTTTAAATTGGAATTTTGTCAGTAAAATGCAGCTCGAATTTAAAATCATGCAAAAAAGTGACCTTTTCATGAAGCAGAAATCTAATAAATAAATCATTGTTGGTAATGCAGGCAATCCTATCCACCACCCCACTCCCCTCCCTGCCAAAATGGTCCTCTGTGTATTACCCTCGATTTCGCACAGAAGGGTAAAGATTACCCACTATTCAGTTTCCCAGCATTCTGTAAGGTCATCATCATTAAATCCCATCAGCGAATCTTGAAGTTTAATTAACCTGACTGATCAATTGAATTGGAAACAAAAACAAAGAATTCTGTTTGTATTTGAAAATAACGGTCTATTAAAATTATTCGAACTGAAAGTTCAATAGGTTCTTTGGGGGAAAAACACAAGGAAATTGTATTTCTCGTTTATTCCACACCAGTCATGAATATGTCCCCACATGAATATGTCCCTCATAAATATGTCTCTCATGAATATGTCCCACATGAATATGCCCCTCATGGATATGTCCCTTATGCATATGCTCCTCATGCATATGTCCCTCATGAATATGTCCCCACATGAATATGTCCCTCATTATATGTCTCTCATGAATATGTGCCTCATGACTATGTCCCTCATGACTATGTCCCTCATGCATGTCCCTCATGAATATGTGCCTCATGAATATTTCCTTCATGAATATGTCCCCACATGAATATGTGCCTTATGAATATGTCCTCCATGAATATGTCCCCACATGAATATGTGCCTCATTGGATTTTATTTTATTACCGAGGGCGTCAGCCCGAGGTGTGAATAGACAGGGCCATGAAAATAGAGTTTACCGAGAAGGAAGGCATTCTCATACTTAATGTCCATGTACCAGACCAATTGGCCCCGCCTCCCTCGGCCCGTCACCCCCTATTGTTCTGCGATTAAGGTGACAAATAAAGAATAACAATCATGACAGGGTATAAAAAACTGAACGATCATTCATAACTACCTAGTTAATGCAAGAGTCAACACGAGCTTTTTTTTGGTACAAAATTAATAATAAGGACGATTCAGAAAATGATGTTTTTTACCCAGACTCCTTCTGAATTGCAGAGGGAATTTTGACATTGGATTGGACATTGATGGATTTATTCAAGTATATAATGTTAACGAGCCTGCCGGATCTATCGATACCACAAGCATGTTAAAACCGGATGGACCTTACATAATTTTTGAAAATGAATTCCGACATTAGCTACAAGGTAATTTATTTGAGCTTCTACTTTCTTCTGTTTAAGTTAATGTTACTCGTCGTAAAATTCTAGCGTTTTGCTCGAGATTTGAATCGAGAGAAAAAAAATCGATTAAGTGATCATTCTGACGTCTATCAAACGTCTTTTGAGATCACGACGTCTGTCGACGAATATTTAACGTAGAAAATGAGATGCGTTTTGTCATTTTCGTCGCGACTAAATCACGACGGCTGTTGAACGCCTGTGTCGATATATCTCTTTCATCAGACCCTCCCCCCCAACTCCAATAAAAACTAAAGAATTCGTCAGGTATTTAGGCATTAGAATATTTGTTAAGGGATATATGTTTTTAAGTTAGAATAAATCATTTTTTTTCAAGGCGAAGATTCTTGATGTTTGATTCCTTTTAAAATTCCATTTGATCAATGACTATGTCTTTTGTTTTTAATGATTCAATTTAAACAACAATGAAAACAAAGTCACACCTTGCAGGGCATTCTCAAAAAGAATGACCTGTGTACCGGGTCGTTATTTTTGAGAATGCCCTGCCTCACAAAGGAGGTGCGTCTTTGTTTGCCTCGTTCTTCAAAATAAGTCATCGGAGAAAACAAAAGAAGTGGACATTAAATATTTAACCAGAACTGGACCATTTTCTTTTGTTGCATATAATACGTTCACGGCAGACTGAGGTTGGTTAACGAGAGCAGTGCACTTGGGGTGTGCATAAAGTCAGTGTATTGAGCCGAAAGGTCAATACACTGACTTTATGCACTATTTGCATTTAACAGCCACCCAGTTTAAATAAAGAAGATTTCACTATTTTAGAGATTACGCCGCATATACAACTTGCTGAGTGATGTATGTGACTGAGTGATGTGTGTGGCTGACTGACTGGTAGATGTAACTGAGAGTGATGTGTGTGAGTGTGTGACTGACTGATTATGTGGATGACTGGTGTGTGTAACTGAAAGATATGTGTGTTATGATGTGTAGATCTGTATATGAGTGATATATGTGATTCAGTGATGTGTGTGACTGAGTATTGTGTGTGTGTAGCTGAGTGATGTCTATCAACGAATGATGTGTGTGACTGAGTGATATGTGTTACTGTGTGATATTTGTGACTGGGTGGTGGGGATGACTAAGTGATATTTGTGATTGGGTGATGTATGTGGCTGAGTGATATGTATCACTCGTGATTTTGTGACTGAGTAATGATGTGTGGCTGAGTGATGTGTGTCACTGAGTGATATTTGTGACTGAGTGATGCGTGGGGCTGAGTGGTGTGTGTCGTCCAGTGATGTGCGTCAATGAGTGAAATATTTTTGACTTATTTATGAGTGTGATTGAGTGATGAGCGTGACTGAGTGATGTGTGTGACTGATTAATGTTTGTGACATGGTCACAAGATTAGTGGGGCTGGGGGTTGGGGGCGGGGGTGGTGGGCGGGAGGTGTGCAACGTGTTCTCATGCAAACACAAAGACAGAATGGAAGACATACCCCGAAAACGTCTGAATGACGACCAGCACAGAGATCAACCCAAGTGCTCAGTATTTTTTAAAAATGATCTCATTTTAGATGTTCTTTTTATACTGAAGTGGAAATTCAGAGGTGGCCTATTCTAGGAAATCATTCGGTACGCAGGAGTCGCTATATTGTCTGGTTCTCTCTCTCTCTCTCTCTCTCTCTCTCTCTCTCTCTCTCTCTCTCTCTCTCTCTCCTCTCTCCTTTCATTCCTCCATCCTTCTCTCTCTCTTCTCCTTCTTCTTCTTTCTTTTTTGCAATGGAATGTGAATTGGCTTGTAAAGAATAACGCTCCCTTC
Source organism: Protula sp. h YS-2021 (assembly GCA_949752745.1). Classification (NCBI taxonomy): domain Eukaryota; kingdom Metazoa; phylum Annelida; class Polychaeta; order Sabellida; family Serpulidae; genus Protula; species Protula sp. h YS-2021. The sequence continues at coordinate 2,530,481 of OX457031.1, read as the reverse complement.
TGCTTGAATTACTCCTCACAGCATTGTATAAGTAGCTGAAAATTATCAGTACGGAACAGGAGACAGTGTGTGTGTGGGGGGGGGGGAGGGGGAGGGGGGGAGGGGGAGGGGGGGCACTTGGTATCATATGTGCTACCATGCGTGTTCAAAAATTAAAAAAAAAACAACGTGGTGAAAAGGGAAAGGGGTGGGATGATTTTAAAGCCAGACGAAGTCCGCACAGAGTTGAGTTAAAGGAGGAAGGGGGCCAAATTTGAGTCAGTACTCTGTGTTTCCTATAAAAAAGAAGGTGGGGCGGGGGTTGAGGGGGGGGGGAGGGAGTTCTTTCTGAAAGGCATTCAGGGATTGGTTACAAAAGGGGTATTATTTCGAACTCGTGGCAATCTGCTATTAGGAGTCCCTTTTTAAAAACCATGTATACGCATGGTAACCAGTTTGTAGATGCGCTATTAGCCAGCAGCTTGTTTGTATTTAGCCATATACATAAATAAATAAATACATGAATAAGCATATATAAAGTGCTGCTATACAGTGTTGCTTTATTGCTTTCAATTCATATTTATTTATTTATTTAATATAATAGTGAGTTTAAGAATACTTAGTGAGCTTTTATATACCGATTCTTCAGACAACCTGCTCAAGCCGATTTACAATATGCGCATACATCTATGTAATTATTGATTACAAATTCTGTTAAAACCATTATTATAATTTCGACGTGCCCATATAGTGTCTCTGAAGTCCCTATCATGTGCCTGACAATAATGCAGCTCTAACGTGGTATTAGAGGACTATATAGACCCACAGACATCCCTGTGGAGGGGGAGGGGGGGGGGGTTGCAAATTGTCATGATTCCTGACCACGAGCGGGATTCGAACCCGGGATACAGAAGCACAACTGCATGGTTGGCAAGCGTCTTTAACCACTCGGCCACCCAGTCCCCCAAATTATTTGACAGTAGAAGTAAAAAGGCTCAAAATCTGACAAATGCGTGTCTGACAATTTTCCATAAGTTTTTAAATTTAAATTACAGGAGATGTGTTGTAAAACTTTTTGTATCTGTCTCAAAATTTAAACTGAAACAGTGTAAATATTTAAAAAATGATAGAAGTAGGAATTTTTGCGAAGGGAGACTTGCAGCAATTTGGCCACCGGAAGTAATTTGAGGATAATTTAATTTAGTGAAGTTTGTAAAAATGCAAACGAAGTAGGGTAAAAGTGGGGCTTCTAAAACAGGAAGTGACGTCATAATAACGTCAGGAGGTTTTTTAGAAGCGCCATGGGGTTTCTAAAACAGTGACGTCATTGTTTTAGAAGCGCCATGGGGTTTCTAAAACAGTGCCGTCATTGTTTTAGAAGCGCCATGGGGTTTCTAAAACAGTGACGTCATTGTTTTAGAACCAACATGGGGATAGAAAAACAGTGACGTCATATGAACGTCAGTTCTGGGCCAGGAAGTGACGTCATACTGACGTCATAGGGTGTTTCAGAACTGTCATGACAGTTTTGGACCAGATGGTGATTGATAGGAGCGCGCGCCCGTGCCAATGACGTCATCATGACGATATAATGACGTCATCATCATAACGTTATCATGACGTCATCATGACGTTATCATGACGTTATAATGACCGTATGACGTCATGAAATTATACTAGGACTCTCCTAAGCAGCATAGCCCTAAGTCTCCTGTCAATCATCATGACGTCATCAGTCACGTGACGTGTCAATTATCGCTCATGTGACCCTAACCCTAACAAGAGTTCCAGACCACTTTTTGACGTCATAATGACGTCAGACCTTTAGGAGACGTCCCTTCTACCATCTGTCTATCATACCTTCATAATACACATTCATAATGCACTCTATGGTTTAGGGTTAGGCTGCCCATACCCGGGCTCGAACCAACGGCCTTCTGAGCATGGGTCCGACCAGGAGTCCCACGCTCTAACAACTGAGCTATTCCGGACTGAACCAGAATGTTTTGTGAAAACATGCCATATAAGGCTATAATGCACAATGCACGATAAATTTCAAAGTGCATTCGTTCAGAGCGTGGGAACGATCGATAAAATTTCAGAGTGCACTCGTTCAGAGCGCGGGGGAAACCGATCGATAAATTTCAGAGTGCACTCGTTCAGAGCGTGGGAACGATCGATGCATTACATAGGGCACTCGTTTAGAGCGTGGGAACAATCAATAAATTTGAGAAGGAATGGGATTTTCCCTACGTTAAGTCTGATGTTATGTTTTATGTTATAGCAGTTGGAAAATGGTACTTCTAAAGCACATTTAACAAATGTACTTTTTGGAAAACATATGATATATAAAATAAATTTTAGCATTTTACCATGCTACTTATTCAAATGTTCTAAAGTCATAGTAGTTGGAAAATGTTGGTTCTAGATCAACTTTAACAAATGTAGTTTTTGATAACATATGATGTATAAAATAACTTTTAGCATTTTACCAAGGTACTTATTTGAATGTTCTAAAGTTATAGTAGTGGAAAAATGGTGGTTCTAGACAAACTTTAGCAAATTTAGTTTTTGACACCATATGATATATAAAATAAGTTTGAACATTTTAGCATGCTACTTATTTGAATGTTCTAAAGTCATAGTAGTAGGAAAATGGTGGTTCTAGACCAACTTTAACAAATTTTGTTTTTTGACAACATATGATGTATAAAATAAGTTAGTGAGAAGAGCACGTCATTCAAACATGTATTCAAATGATAAGCCCCATTCGAAACATGTGTTTGAATTATTTTTGGAACATATTACGTCATGGTATTGTTCAATAATTTTTTTTACAAGTTCAACAATTGTTCAACAAGTTGTTCAACATGTTCAACAAGTTGTTCAACATGTTCAACATGTTTAACATGTTCAATATGTTCAACATGTTCAACAAGTTGTTCAACATGTTCAACATGTTCAACAAGTTGTTGTTCAACAAGTTGTTCAACATGTTCAACAAGTTGTACATAAAGCTTTGTTTAAAGACTTTCTCATCATTTGAATAGTTTAGGTTGAACCGAAAGGATGTGTAAATGCAACATTTGTTCGAAATCTTACAATTGGCCACAAAGTCTTAAAAGACACTTAAAGGTTGCTCACACTTCAGAAGTGGATGAAGAATCGGATATGGAAAACCCTGTAAAACTACCTTTCACGGAAACTTTAGATGAGTCTTCTATGGAAAGTCAAAGCGTCAACATGGCTGAAAAGAATGTACATGCTTGTACAGAATGTGGTGCATTATACAACAGCGAAGAAGCTTTGCTCAAACATATGGAGCAGTGTGGCGAGGATGCTGATGATAGGAGTTCTGAAAGTGAGTCAGAAGCAGACTCTGAAAGTGAGTCAGAAATAGACTCCGTTTGGCATGATATGGTTCAAGAAGTCTACGATGATTATGAAAGCATATTTCAAGAAAAGGTTTCAGAATATGAAGAACAAGGACTTGAAGATGCGCGTGAAATAGCAAGTTATGACCATGACCCATTTATAAGCATGGACTAAAACAACTGTTTATGAGACTGTTCCACTATACCCAGCGTCTAGAAAAAAGCCAACATTATCAAAAGATTTTAGAGGACTTTAATTACTTTGTTGATGACAAAACATTATAAGTATTCAAAGGCACTAAAGGCGGCTATAAGGAAAAATAATGCATTCTTTGAAGAGCTACTAGATATGGAGGAGGAGGATGGTAGCAGTGACGAAGAAAGTGGCATGGAAAGTGAGGTGCAACAGAGTGAAACAGATGCAGAAGAATAGTCTTATTAGACTAAACTTTATAATAAAGACTTTGTAAATGTTGTAATATTTTATTAACTTAACAGTTGTGTATTAATATAAATCTTGCTTTACAACATATGGAGTGGCGAGAGGCTAAGGTCTCTGGTTTGGTGTGAATTCTCCCGTAGACCATATATCATATATTATGTATTATAATTAATTTTGTATTATATTCAAGTATTGTATCATAATGTAATATATTCAAGTATTTTATTATTATGTATTATATCCAAGTATTGTATGAGAAAAATAAATAAGTTGAAAAGCATCATATGTCGTTCTTTTATTAAATATTACAAATATTTACAATTATGATAAAAACAAAAATATTTCAAATACATATTATGCTAATACATTTACCCACTCATAAGAACTTAAATTGATAAGTTTACAAATGTTATAAAAACTAACTTTACACCAACATAGATAATGTTAATTCATTTCATAGTCATGCTGTTAAAATTGCACACAGTCACATATGACTTTCTACTCAACCATCTTCTGACAGGCACTACATTTATATACATCCATTTTCTGAAGCATGAGATCCACTGACGTCATTTGCTTCTTCAGCTTGTGCCAGTCTTTCAATGACAACAAAATTCCCTTCTTGGTAGGATATAACCTTCAAGATGCATGATTCGTAATATATTTACGAATGTTAACCATCACTTTCTGTTGATATTTCACCAATTTAATATATGTTTCTCTATTAATGGGTATCATAACCGGTGAATCGTCTACACGCATCTTCTTCATGGTGGTATCAGCTTTACGCTCCGGTTCTCACTTCATATAAGGCTCTGTCTTAATTTTTCGAATTTTACACGGCGCCGTCTTAGCTCGTAACTCATCTCGTTTTATCTTTCTAAAATGTGGTCGCTTTTGACGCTGCTGACATGACTTCGCCTTAGACTTTACCATGGGCATTGCCTTAGACTTTGCTGTAGGTACTGTCTCAGGCTTTGCTATAAAATTTTCTGCAGGCATTACCATAGATGGTAGTTGTTGTTCACTCACTGCAGACATGTTCACTCTTCAGTATCTTGATACAGAATGTGCGTTATGTCTGAGGGAAGGTGCCTTTTATGCTATATAGGGAATTGTCACACTCGAGGTTGGACACACTATGTCCTAATATGTTTAGAAATAACTTTACAATATGTGGCTTTGTGGCCAATTGTAAGATTTCGAACAAATGTTCCATTTATACATCCTTTCGGTTCAACCTACACTATTCAAATGATGAGAAAGTCTTTAAACATAGCTTTATATACAACTTGTTGAACAACAACTTGTTGAACGTGTTGAACATGTTGAACAAATAAAAAATGTTGAACATGTTGAACAACTTGTTGAACATGTTGAACATATTGAACATGTTGAACATGTTGAACAACTTGTTGAACAATTGTTGAACTTGTTAAAAAAATTATTGCACAATACCATGACGTAATATGTTCCAAAAATAATTCAAACACATGTTTCGAATGGGGCTTGTCATTTGAATACATGTTTGAATGACGTGCTCTTCTCACTAACTTATTTTATACATCATATGTTGTTAAAAATCAATATTTGTTAAAGTTGGTTTAGAACCCTGATTTTGACCCTTCTACAACATGGTAAAATGTTCAAACTTATTTTATACATCATATGTTGTCAAAAAAACAAAATTTGTTAAAGTTGGTCTAGAACCACCATTTTCCTACTACTATGACTTTAGAACATTCAAATAAGTAGCATGCTAAACTGTTCAAACGTATTTTATATATCATATGGTGTCAAAAACTAAATTTGCTAAAGTTTGTCTAGAACCACCATTTTTCAACTACTATAACTTTAGAACATTCAAATAAGTAGCTTGGTAAAATGCTTAAACTTATTTTATACATCATATGTTATCAAAAACTACATTTGCTAAAGTTGATCTAGAACCAACATTTTCCAACTACTATGACTTTAGAACATTTGAATAAGTAGCATGGTAAAATGCTAAAACTTATTTTATATATCATATGTTTTCCAAAAAGTACATTTGTTAAATGTGCTTTAGAAGTACCATTTTCCAACTGCTATAACATAAAACATAACATTAGACTTAACGTAGGGAAAATCCCATTCCTTCTCAAATTTATTGATCGTTCCCACGCTCTGAACGAGTGCACTCTGAAATTTATCGATCGGTTTCCCCCACGCTCTGAACGAGTGCACTTTGAAATTTTATCGATCGTTCCCACGCTCTGAACGAATGCACTTTGAAATTTATCGTGCATTGTGCATTATAGCCTTATATGGCATGTTTTCACAAAACATTCTGGTTCAGTCCGGAATAGCTCAGTTGTTAGAGCGTGGGACTCCTGGTCGGACCCATGCTCGGAAGGTTGGTGGTTCGAGCCCGGGTATGGGCAGCCTAACCCTAAACCATAGAGTGCATTATGAATGTGTATTATGAAGGTATGATAGACAGATGGTAGAAGGGACGTCTCCTAGGGGTCTGATGTCATTATGACGTCACAAGTGGCGTAGAAAACCCATGGGGGTTCTGGACCAATAGAATGTTTTAGAAAAATAGTGGCGTGGAACTCTCGTTTCCTCATGATAGACAGATGGTAGAAGGGACGTCTCCTAGGGATCTGACGTTATTATGACGTCAAAAAGTGGTCTGGAACTCTTGTTAGGGTTAGGGTCACATGACCGATAATTGACACGTCACGTGACTGATAACGTCATGATGATTGACAGGTGACCTAGGGTTATGCTGCTTAGGAGAGTCTTAGTACTATGTCATGACGTCATACGGTCATTATGACGTCATGATAACTGCATGATGACGTCATGATAACGTTATGATGATGACGTCATTATATCGCCATAATGACGTCATGATGACGTCATTGGCACGGGCGCGCGCTCCTATCAATCACCATCTGGTCCAAAACTGTCATGACAGTTCTGGAACACCCTATGACGTCAGTATGACGTCAATTCCTTGCCCAGAACTGACGTTCATATGACGTCACTGTTTAACTATCCCCATGGGAGTTCTAAAACAATGACGTCACTGTTTTAGAAACCCCATGCGGCTTCTAAAACAATGACGTCACTCTTTTAGAAATCCCATGGGGCTTTTAAAACACCTCGTACGTCATTATGACGTCACTTCCTGTTTTAGAAGCCCCACTTTTACCCTACTAAACGAAATAGCAAGGATTATTTACAAAATACTGAGTATTGCGTTAAAACTAAAAGTAATACGTTAAACGTATAAGAGTTGAGGACAAAAATATTTACGCTACGAAAAGCCTTCGACATCACGCATATATTGATTTATGTGTTTTTCGCGTTGCTCTCCACCAGTCAACCTCTACGGCGGTTGGATCTGTTATATATTGGACCTGTTACTCTCGCCAATCGCCGAAAGAGCTGAAACTATTACATGTCTACATCGTCTTTATGTTTCGTACAAAACAGAGGTCATGCCCATTTCGCGATCTCGCCAGAGGTCAGTTGTTTTGCAACAACGCATTTTTCGTCAGGAAGACTTCTATTGCCCAATAAAATCACCAAATAAATAATAAGTAAACAAAAAAATATATAGTTAATAATAAATAAATATGGTAGATCTGTTTTTATTATTGTCTGCAAATGTTTCTAAAATTTAGATCTATTTGCATAAAAGTAGTTTTCATTAATGGGCTTTAATTGCGAAAACAAACATTTGCACAGATAAATTCCTCTCGAAAATTTTTACTTCTACAATGTCAACTTCCCAATTACGTCATATGTGAAAAGCCTATTTTGTCAGTCCTCCCAAAGTCTTCCACCCCTTCAACCCTCCCCATCACGCCCCCACCCCACTTGCCTTTTTACTTCTACACTATATTTACTTTTATGCCCTTTCTTTAACGCCCGAAGACATAGAATTATAATTTAATAAAAGTACTAAAATATATCCAAGCTTCAAAATGCCAAGGCTGTTTTTGTTATTAATACCATCATAGTCTCAATGCCATTAACCAGTGCCAAGGTCCGCTATTTACTCCATATCGCATTGTAATTGCCATTTAGATATTTATAGATTAAACAGAACAACCATGGAATAAGCGGAGTTAAAATCGCGCTAGACCAGTCCCAGAGCTGCTCTAAAGGGGAGTTAAAACCGCACTAGACCAGTCCCAGAGCTGGTCTTATTTCTGGTGTTTAACACAGTAACGATCGCACTTTGCAGCAACGCCCTTGAATGCGGCAACGTATAACTCATCCGATGACGTTGAGGAGACTACAACATATGACTCGTCCGATGACATCGAGACACAAAATATGACTCATCTGGTGAGGTTGACCACACAGCGTATGACTCATCCGGTGACATTGAGGACACAACGACGTAGGACTGATCCGGTAATGTTGAAGATACAGCGTATGACTCATCCGGTGACATTGAGGACACAACGACGTAGGACTGATCCGGTGACATTGAGTACACAACAACATATCAATCCTCAGGTGACATTAGGGACACAACGACATGTGACTCATCCCGTAATGTTGAAGGAACAACGTATGACTCATCTGGTGACACTGAGGACATAACGACGTATGACCCATCCATTAATGTTGAAGGAACAACGCATGACTCATCTGGTGACATTGAGGACACAACGGCATATAACTCATCCGGTGATGTTGAAGACACAACGTATAACTAATCCGGTGACATGCAGGGCACAACAACATATGACTCCCCTGGTGACATTAAGTGCACAACAACACATGATTCTTCCGACGACGTTGACGACTGAACAATATATGAATCATCTGGCGATAATACGGACACAGCAACATATGACCAATCCAGTGGCGTTGAGGACATATGATTCTTCGGGTGACACAACAAGACATGATTCTTCCAGTTACGTTGATGACAGAACAACATATCACTCATCAGGTGACGTTCAGGGCACAACAACATTTGACTCCTGTGGTGACGTTGAGCATACAGTACCACATGACTCATCTGTTGACATTGAGGACACAACAACATATGAATCATCCGGCGACATTGTGATTACAGTTTATCACTCCTCTGGAGAAGTTGACGACACAACGTATTGCTCATCTGGCGACATTGAGGACACAACATATCAATCATTTGGTGATACTGAGGATACAACGACACATGACTCATCTCGCCATACTGAGGGCACAATAACATCTGGCTCATCCGGTGACATTAAGGGCTCAACATATTACCCATCTGGTGAGGTTTTCAACACATCGTATGACTCAGTTGATGACATTCAGGACACAACAACACATGACTCCTCTGGTGACAATGAGGACACAACGGCATATGATTCATCCCGTTATGCTGAAGACACAACGTACGAGTCATGCGGTGACATTATACACATAACAACAAATAACTCATCTGTTGGCATTAAGGACACAATAACATATGAATAGTCGGGTGACGTTGAGTACACAACACTATATGACTCTTCGGGTGACACTGAGGACACAACAACATATAAGTCATCCGGTGACATTAAGGGCGCAACATATTATTCATTTGTGGAGGTTGACGACACAACGTATAAACTCCACTGGTGACATTGAGGATACAACAACACATGATTCTTCCGTTGACGTCGAAGACCCAGCGACATATGATTCATTGAGTTATGTTGAAGGCACAACGTACAAACCATCCCTTGACATTGTTGACACAACAACATATGACCAGTTGGGTGACGTTGGCTACACAACACTATCTGACTCTTCGAGTGACATTGGGGACACAACATATGAGTCATCCGGTGACATTGAGGGAGCTTCGACATATGACTCATCCGAAGATGCTGAGGACACAACATACGACTCTTCTGGTGACAATGTGGGCACAGCACCATATGAATCCTTGGGTGACATTGAGGTGACAACAGCATCTGATTCATCCGGTGATATAAAGGACACAGCAACATATGACTCATCTGGCGACATTGAGGACACAACAGCATATGACCGATCGGGTGACGTTGAGAAAACAACACCATATGACTTTTCGGGTGACATTGAGGACACAACAACATATCAGTCATCTGGTGATATTGAGGATACATATGACTCATCCGGTGACAATGAGGGCACAAGATATTGCTCATCTGGTAAGGGTTTCGACACAACGTATGACTCCTCTGGTGACATTGTGGATACAACAACACATGATTCTTCCGGTGGCGTTGAGGACACAACGGCATATGACTCATCCGGTGATGCTGAAGACACAAAACTACGAGCCATCCGGTGACGGTGAGGACAAAACAACTGACTCATCCGGTGATGACGATACAACAACATATGACTCATTTGTCGACATTCTTAACACATCAGCATATGACTCATCTGGTGACTTTGACGGCACAACAACATATGACTCATTTGGTTACTTTGAGGGCACGACAACATATGACTCCTCTGGGGACATTGAGTTTACAACAGTTACAACAGCACATTCTCATGGTAATGTTAATGACACAACGACACATGACTCATTCGGTGATGTTGAAAACACAACGCTCAGCTCATCCGGTGACATTGTTGACACTACAATATATGAACAGTCGGGTGACGTTGACGACACAATGACAAATGACTCATCAAGTGATGTTGAAGACACAACGTAGGAGTCATCCGGTGACGTTGAGGACACAACAACAATTGATCCATCTGGTGATATTGATTGCACAACAAGATATGACTCATCCGATGACATTGAGGGCACATCATATTATTCTTCTTTTGAGGTTGACGACACAACGTATGACTCATCCGGTGACACTGAAGACAAAACAATATATGACTCATCTGGCGACGTTGTAGTTAAAAAATATCCGTCATCTGTTGATATTGAGGATACAACGACATGTGACTCGTCCGGTGACAATGATGGCACAACATATTACTCATCTGGTGAGGTTTTCGACACAACGTAGGACTCCTCTAGTGACATTGGGGACACAACAGCACAGGATTCTACCGGTGACGTTGAGGACACAACAGCACATGATTCTACCGGTGACGTTGAGGACACAACGATATATGACTCTTCCGATAATGTTGAAGACACAACGAGCAATCCCGTGACGTTGAGGAGACAACAATAATTGACTCATCCGGGGATAATGACACAACAACATGAAACCTCGCGTGAAATTGATGACACAACGGCATATGACTCATTTGTCGACATTGGTAACACATCAACATATGATTCATCTGACGACATTGAGGACATAACGACATATGAATCATCAGGAGACGTTCACGGCAGACATTGTGGATACAACAACACATGATTCTTCCGGTGGCGTTGAGGACACAACGACATATGACTCATCCGGTGATGTTCAAGACACAACGTACGAGTCATCCGGTGACGTTGAGGACACAACAACAATTGATCCATCTGGTGATACTGAGGGCACAACAAGATATGACTCATCCGGTGACATTGTTGACACAACAGCATATGACTCATCTGGTGACGTTGAGTACACAACACTATATGACTCTTCGGTTGACATTGAGGACACAACATATGAGTCATCCGTTGACATTGAGGGAGCATCGACATATGACTCATCCGAAGATGTTGAGGACACAACATATTACTTATCGGGTGGCATTGAGGTTACAACAGCATCTGATTCGTCCGGTGACATGGAGGACAAAGCAACATATAACTCATCTAGTGACATTGAGGTCATAACAAGATAGGACTCCTTGGGTGACTTTGAGGATACAACGATATATGAGTCATCTTCACCTTTTATCAAAACCTATATCCACATCCATATCCACCCGTGGTGCCAAATTTAAATTTCTTTGTCCAAAAATATGGATGGACAGACAATCTTTGCCATTCGCTTGATAAGAAAGGACACTGGGGTGGGGGAACTTGGTATAATATGCGTCACAATCCGTCCCCTAAAAGCCCGGACATGGGGAAGTAATTTTGAGACAACTTGCAGTCTGCACGGAGTGGCAATTTTGTTAAAGGGAGGGGACGGATGAGCACTTAGGAAACAGGCCTTTAGCCCCCGGCCTTTATCACCCACGGTTTTTACCCCCGGCCTTTACCCCCGATTGCCCTTACTCCCCCCGACTTTACCCCCAGGCCTTTACCTCTAGGCCTTAACCCTCAACTGCTCAATCCCCTGCCTTTAACTATTCCGACAATTTAAAAATTTTACTTTATTTCAACTCATTTTATTGCAATAGCCATTCATCTTTGAAATCACAGGCTTAAAAGGAAATTAATAAATATATAACAGCGGTCATTAATTGGAATCACTTATTCATCGCCAAGATCACAGGTATGAAAATAAATTAATAAAAATATAAAAGCGGTCATTAATTGCAATTACTTATTCAGCGCTTACTCTTACATTGATCATGGCAGTATTTTCCTCAGAATTTACTATATAAAGTACCAACAACACGTGTATGAAAGTTCATCTATAACACGAAATTGTGTGCAGTTCCTCTGAGGTAATCGAGGATCTGGGGGTTCGGGAAGTCATTGGAGATAACTGCCTTCTTGATGTCCATGAGTCCTTGTTCTTTTATGATGACATCCAGAAACTTCCAGATGCTCGGCTCCTGTGCTCCCATCGCAGTGTTCATCTTTCTGTGCCAGCCCTAGACTTGGTTATTAGTTCTTGGAGGGGGGGGGGGGGTCTTGGTCCACTCGGCCATGCATGTTCCACATGATATGTGGGAATAGCGGGGTCATTTCTGCCGTTCCGGCGTCGGAGGCGACCAATGTAGGCATCCTCAATGTAACTGAAGATTGGATCCAGTTCATCGAGAGCAGCATTCTGTAGTGATTCGAATGCTTCTTCCACCTGAGATAGGGGCACATATGCTATCGCAGGTATCGTTTGCTATTACCTGAGTTGCAATCCAGTAAATCCACTCACTGCTGTTATCAATTTAATTTAAAGTCTGTGATCGTAGAGTTGCAATACAGATTGCAATTACCTGAGCTGAAATCAAGTAAAACCACTCACTGTTGCTATCGATTGATAAATTCCCTTTCAATCCTATGATCGTAGAGTTGAAATAGAGATTGCAATTAAGTGAGTTGGACTGTGACTGCAATTACAATTTGATAAATTTCAAGCCTGTGATCCTAAAGATGAATTTGGGATTGCAATAAAGTTATCATTTAAAATACACTCACTGCTGTTGTAAATTGATAAATACACTTTGAAGTCTATGATCGTAGAGATGAAAAGGCAATTGCATTACCAAGAGTTCAAATAAAATGAGGAGGAATAGGGGAGTTGGTGGGAGTATAGGCCCGGTGTAATGAAACGTTTTGACCCCCAAACAAATCGACCCCCCCGGTCGATTTGTTTTAAAACAAACAGAACCCCGGTCGATTTGTTTTGGGAAAGCCCGCCATAACAAACAGACCTCCCCTATAATAAAATGACCCCCTCCAAATAATCATGTTTAAATATAAAATGGAAGTAAAAAAGGTGCATATGGTTTTAAAATACTATTTTAAGCATTTTCTACCTCTTGATGTAGAAAATTATTATTTTGAGCCTTTGAAATGCCATTATTGAGCTTGGACAGACTTTTTGGTGACTGTATGTTAGTGGTGTTGGAAGGGTTTTCGTGCTTGAAAATGTAGATTTTAGTTGCCAAATAAATTGTTATTCATGGATACAGTTTTTATTTCAATTAAAGAAACTAATAAGGTGGCCATATGTGGAAAGAAATAAAGAAATCAACAAAAAATAAGAGGGTTAAAACATTTCAAAGGGGGTCTGTTTGTTTTAAAACAAATCAACCGGGGGGTCTGTTTGGGGGTCGATTTATTTTGGGGGTCAAAACGTTTCCTTACACCGGGAGTAAAGGCCTGGGGGTAAGGGCGGATGGTAAGGGCACTCGGGAAATGAAGGCCGGGGATAAAAACCTGGAGTAAATGCTGGAGGGTTAAGACCTAAACTCGGCACTTGGTATAATATGCGTCACAATCTGTGTTCCAAAAGTAATTTTGAGACTAAGGGAGGCAATTTTGAGGGAGGCCGCGATCCTCACGTAGTGTCAATTTTGATAAAAGACTGAGGATGTGAGGGTGAGAATTTTCATTTAAGAATCTATGTTTTGCACAAGAAGAAAGTTCTTTCAGCACTGTCCGCAGAGGTTAATTAGAAGGACATATTAGCCCGAAATTGGAATTTCTCGTTTATGGATCGTTTCAAAAAGACACGGACATGCATGGTAGCCAGCTGGTACGTGAGTACCCTTCCTCCCCACCCCCTCTCCTCCAGGCTGATGCCACGTCGTTTTCATATTTATTCTCCAAATGTTGCAGTTTAGTGTGTTAAAATTTTTGGACTCAATACCGACTTGTTTAACAGTCCTTCCTTCTGCAAAGAGGTTTTTAATAGTATAATTACATTGCAAACCTTGAACCACGTGAACTCATATTTTGCGTTTCATATTAATGCTTTGATTTTGTGATGTATCTTAAAATGGCATGTCTTTCTTATTGTTTATATTTCAGCTTCTTCCACAACTGTTTTCATAGTAACCAGAGACGAAACCACAGTGTATGACTCATCGGGTGATGACGATGCGACGACAGTGTATGATTCATCGGGCGATGACGATGCGACCACAGTGCATGATTCATCGGGCGATGACGATGCGACAACAGTGTCTGATTCATCGGGCGATGACGATGCGATGACAGTGTATGACTCATCGGGTGACGGCGATGCGACGACAGTGTATGACTCATCACCTGATGGCGATGCGACGACAGTGTATGACTCATCACCTGATGATGATGCGACCACAGTGTATGACTCATCGGGTGATGACGATGCTACGACATTGTATGATTCATCGGGCGGTGACGATGCGACGACAGTGTATGATTCATCGGGTGATGACGATGCGACGACAGTATATGACTCATCGGGTGATGGCGGTGAGACGACAGTGTATGAGATATCCGGTGATGAAGATGACACGACAGTGTATGACTCATCGAGTGATGACGATGCAACCACGGTGTATGACTCATCGGGTGATATCGATGCGACCACAGAGTATGATTCATCAGGAGATGACGATGCTACAAGAGTGTCACCCGGAGACGAAGATAACACATCCACACCCGGTGCATCAACTGTCCTTGGTGTAACACAAAGTTCATCACCTGTTTATGACCAAACAACAACGGATGATACATCCGGAGATGAAGATGACACGACAGTGTATGACTCATCAGGAGATGACGATGCTACAACAGTGTCATCCGGAGACGAAGATGGCACAGCCACACCCGGTGCATCAACAGTCCTTGGTGTAACACAAAGTTCATCACCTGTTTATGACCAAACAACAACGGATGATGCATCCGGAGATGAAGATGTCACATTCACACCCGGTGCATCAACTGTCCTTGGTGTAACACAAAGTTCATCACCTGTTTATGACCAAACAACAACGGATGATGCATCCGGAGATGAAGATGACACGTCCATATCCGGTGCATCAACTTTCTTTGGTGTAACACAAAGTTCATCACCTGTTTATGACCAAACAACAACGGATGATGCTTCCGGAGATGAAGATGTCACATTCACACCCGGTGCATCAACTGTCCTTGGTGTAACACAAAGTTCATCACCTGTTTATGACCAAACAACAACGGATGATGCATCCGGAGATGAAGATGACACATTCACACCCGGTGCATCAACTGTCCTTGGTGTAACACAAAGTTCATCACCTGTTTATGACCAAACAACAACGGATGATGCATCCGGAGATGAAGATGACACGTCCATATCCGGTGCATCAACTGTCCTTGGTGTAACACAAAGTTCATCACCTGTTTATGACCAAACAACAACGGATGATGCATCCGGAGATGAAGATGACACGACAGTGTATGATTCATCAGGAGATGACGATGCTACAACAGTGTCATCCGGAGACGAAGATGACACGTCCACACCCGGTGCATCAAGTGTCCTTGGTGTAACACAAAGTTCATCACCTGTTTATGACCAAACAACAACGGATGATGCACCCGGAGATGAAGATGACACGACAGTGTATGATTCATCAGGAGATGACGATGCTACAACAGTGTCATCCGGAGACGAAGATGACACATCCACACCCGGTGCATCAACTGTCCTTGGTGTAACACAAATTTCATCACCTGCTTATGACCAAACAACAACGGATGATGCATCCGGAGATGAAGATGACACATTCACACCCGGTGCATCAACTGTCCTTGGTGTAACACAAAGTTCATCACCTGTTTATGACCAAACAACAACGGATGATGCATCCGGAGATGAAGATGACACGACAGTGTATGATTCATCAGGAGATGACGAGGCTACAACAGTGTCATCCGGAGACGAAGATGACACATCCACACCCGGTGCATCAACTGTCCTTGGTGTAACACAAATTTCATCACCTGCTTATGACCAAACAACAACGGATGATGCATCCGGAGATGAAGATGACACATCCACACCCGGTGCATCAACTGTCCTTGGTGTAACACAAAGTTCATCACCTGTTTATGACCAAACAACAACGTATGATGCATCCGGAGATGAAAATGACACATCCACACCCGGTGCACCAACTGTCCTTGGTGTAACACAAAGTTCATCACCTGTTTATGACCAAACAACAACAGATGGTGCATCCGGAGATGAAGATGACACGTCCACACCCGGTGCATCAACTTTCTTTGGTGTAACACAAAGTTCATCACCTGTTTATGACCAAACAACAACGGATGATGCATCCGGAGATGAAGATGACACGTCAACATTGGATACATCGGAGGCATCGGTGCAGGCCACATCTACAACCGCCACTGATACAGCGATCTTTGGCGTTTCAACAGTGACTTCAGATCCAGTTACACATGTTTCCTCATTCGATCCAAATGATACAGACGTTTCATCGATCGATGCAGGTCTTATGTCATCAGTTCCCACATCTATTGCCGATTTATCGACAACAAATATCCTAGAAGGTAATTAAAAAATTAGTTTTGAATAAAATGTAATTTCTAGTCTCAGATTTTGGTACATAAATTTGCAAAAATGTTGACTTAAGTTTGCATATTGGTTCAAAACAAGTCAACATCTGTATGGTTATGTATATGACTATTCTAATACTGCTTTTAAACTGCACAACTCTTTAAAGAGCTACGAAAAATTAAAAGTCTCCTCACGGAAAGATGCTGGGAGAAAGTTGTGTGCTAAAAATATGGTAAAACCGCCACAAGACTGGGTTGGCCGATCCGAGAAGTCTTCTAGCAGCATTCCGAACTGGTACATGAGCTTTAGCACAAATATATTCTCTAATAAATTGGACACTTTTTACTATCATCGCTCAGTGATATTATGGTGGCATGAAGAACACATTTTCTATGTGGCGCGAAGTTTATTTTCTGTATAACTTCCCATATTCTGGCACGTTCCATACATCTCGTTAAGCCAAACCAAACTATTGTTTCACAGCGTTTAACTTTTGGAACCATTAAAAATAAGAACTAAAGTAGGGGTTGAAAAATGACATTTTTGCTGCAACATCACATCCTTTTATCGGCTTCTCCAAATGCTAAAATTCAAATATTTTTAACTGGAAGTTGAAACCTTTAATAAAAAAACTGGAAACAGGTGTCGAATAAAATTCATTTTAAGCCATAATATAATCCTTTTTCCATCCTTTTACACATTTTTAAGTGTCTCATTGTATAGGTACAGACATTTATAACAAAATACTATAGCACCATCTTTTCAAATGCATTTCCTGTTTGTGTTCAGGCAGGAAATAATTTAATTGTGGTCCGGTTCGAAATACTTCATTTTATACAGAGAACACACTAGTATTTTTTGCAGTGCATATGATCGGTAGGTATACAGCCATATCCCCTCCCTATCCGCTGCTCCAGAATCGAAAACGTAGCGCTACGTACTACTGAAACGGTATACTTTGTGTTGACATAGAAATATAACCACGCGACAGAACGTACCACAGGCGATTGCAAAAAGAATATCTAATTTATTCGATAATATATTTATAACAAAAATTACAAAACAAATATAAAAGCACATTTGCTTTTGGACTTGTCAACCTTCTCTTAAACTAACGCACCACCTTCCACGTGCTTTACACTTGAATATTAAAACAAGGATAAAACCATAATAACCGAAGATGCACAGAAATCAATTTTTCATAATGTTTTTCTGAACTGTTTCTTTTAATTTTTGCTTCCGTAAACATCTGAGCATGTGCACTATAAAATGTAATTTGAATTATTTATGAATGGAAACAACCAGTTTTTTGGTGTGTGGTATTATCTTCTGTATGATAAAGTACGAAAACTGTGTCATATCCAAAACTAGTGTTGGACCTAAATTGGAACAGACAAATGATTTGCAGTGATAACAGACAATGACAGAGAGCATAGCTCCGGAACAGACGACTGATTTCCTGTGATAACAAGCCATGGCAGAGAGTATATCTTCCCCTTTCAATAGTTCAAGTTGGCGGCCATTGTGAGCTTGAAATTAAGTCAAAATCATAATAAAAAATGAGAGGTCGTCTATATAGCAAACATCGTAAGAAATGGATGCACAACACCAAACCTATAGCCTCCTCTAGCGGCTGACGTTCCGGTTGGGTGCTCAAAAGAAGACGCAATATCTATGACGTGACCCATTTATACATCTCACTGATAAAAATAACATAATCAGCTAAATCACGATATGACACTCTTATCAGTTTTACTTTAATAGTCAGATATCATGCGACTTAACAGAATTTGTCATTTCGTCCAATAGTACATCTATGTTCAAAATTTTTCGACTTAGATATTTTGTTTGCTGCCTTATTTCTTTCATATATTTCGTTTGCTGTCATTTTTTTTGTTTCTTATGTTATTGTTTTCATATTTTGTTTACTGCATTATTTTTCTTGCAAATGTTTGTTTTGTTTCTCTGATATATTCGGTTTGACAATTTATTTATTCATATATTTATTTTCCGCCTTATCTGTGAAAGAAAGAACCACAGAACTGGCTAGCGATCAAGCTACATTTGTGACAGAAAGAATGTCAGAATCGGCTAATGATCAGGATGCATCTGTTACAGGAGGAACTACAGAAGAGACTAGTTATCAAGCTGCATCTGTGACAGAAAGAACCACAGAATCGACTAGTGATCAAGGTGCATCTGTGACGGAAAGAACCACCGAAGAGACTAGTGATCAAGCGATATCTGTAACAGGACGGACCACCGAAGCGATTAATGATCAGGATACATCTGTGACAGAAGAAACTTCCGAAGCTTCTAGTGATCAAGCAGCATCTCTGACAGAAAGAACAGCAGAAGCCACAAGTGATCAAGCTGTATCTGTAACAGGAAGGACCACCGAAAAAACTATTGATCCGGCTACATCTGTGACAGAAGGGACTACCGAAGCCACTAGTGATCGAGCGGCATCTTTAACAGAAAGAACCACAGAATCGATTATTGATCAAGATGTGTCTTTGACAGAAGGAATTATGGAAATGTCTAGTAGTCATCCGACATCTGTGTCAGAAAGACTAACAGAAGCAATTAGCGATCAAGCTACATCTGTGCCAGAAACTACCACAGAAGCGACAAGTGATCAAGCTGTATCTGTGACAGAAACTACCACAGAAGCGACCAGCGATCAAGCTATATCTGTGTCAGAAACTACCACAGCATCGACTAGCGATCACGCTGTGTCTGTGTTAGAAACTACCACAGAAGCGATTAGCGATCAAGCTGTATCTGTGACAGAAACTGCCACAGAAGCAACTCGTGATCAAGCTACATCTGGGACAGAAACTACCACTACCACTAGTGATCAAGCAAGTGCATTTACGCCAGAAATTGACACTGTGAAAACAACAGCATCATCACAATCCGATAGCACAACACAGGCTTTCTCTAGATCTTATACAACAGAGGAGGCACAAGGTAATAACATATTGTAATTGTCTCATTTTAAAAGTATTCCGTAAGAACCTTACATCTGATGACATAAGCATCCAAAGATTGCTGTGATGACATCATTAGCCCACTACTTCCTTACATTCTGACTGTAAAAATGCTTGTTTGGCTAATTTCCAAAGCCGCTTCATTGTTACCAAATCAACAATTCTGTAAGACTGACTACACACGTCAGGGTATGGTGTTATCGTGTGGCAGACCTCCTGTCTGAATTAAGTATATGCATTAAGTTCCGATTTTAAGGAGAGAGGAAAGAGTAACAAGTGTACTTTGTGTTTAGCACCTATGGCCAAGAACACAGAGAAAGGGGGGGGGGTTAATTTGAAGCAAGACACGGTCCACACGTAGTGCCATTTTCGCTAGAAAGGGGGAATAATTCAGCACTCCGTGTTTTCCACATAAATAGAGACTTTCAGGATTGCACTCCGCAATCGAAGAAAGTGGTGGAACCCGAAAATTTGATTTTCATTGAGTTAATCAACTTAAATTTTATATGGTATTTAATATAGTATCCTGTAAACAACAGTATTCTATAAATAACCATTTTGTTTCGTTATATTTTTTGTATTCTGCCTGTGCTAGAAGCAGTGATAAACAATGGGTAAGGCAATTGTCTTTTCGCTTTGTGCATAATGTGTATAACTGCTGAATATATATGTATGTAAATATGATATATAGCTAT
This sequence comes from Protula sp. h YS-2021, assembly GCA_949752745.1. Classification (NCBI taxonomy): domain Eukaryota; kingdom Metazoa; phylum Annelida; class Polychaeta; order Sabellida; family Serpulidae; genus Protula; species Protula sp. h YS-2021. The sequence goes on along the minus strand of OX457031.1, from coordinate 2,509,874 downwards.
GCACATATCTATATATAATAATAGCAATAAAATATTTATATAAACAACGAATGCTTACACATAACTAAATTAGGAACTGAATGCTGATGTAGAAAATCTATTTATAGAAACTGAAATCGGAAGCTTGCTGATACAACAAACGTTCACAAGCGGCTTGTCAGATAGCGGTTCTACCGAATATGCAGTACTGGAGAATGCTGTAATCAGCGGCGTAAGTAGCATCGTTCTCTAATTACCATATCAAGAACCCTTACATTATATTAACTGTAAATATGTGCATCTTAGTAGTGTCATTAAATTATTTATTATTTAATTACTTTCTTTTCTGATTGATTTTCTTATTCAATCAAAAGGTAAATGAATCAACACATTAAATAAATCAATAAAATGTTATGCAAATATTATGCAAATGTTATGCAAATCTTATGCAAATGAGATCTACAAAGATTCTGGAAATGAAACTGGAATACTGATACGTAAACTCAAAAAAATTACCTCTTATATAATTACTACCTCTCATGCAACTATTATTATTATTATTATGAGTAGTAATAATGTTAGTAGTGGTAGCAGGTAGTAGAATGGTATCACCAGTACTATTCTAACTGATATTGTTATTTTATGGCAGAATACTATTGCTGTTATTAGTAATCACTGGTACATTTCAAGAGACCTTTCAAGAAATTTTTCTTTCTGTTTAGGTCATTGCACGATCTAGTGATGGTACTTTGATAAACTGTGTTGTAAAACTCCACCGCAAGATGGCCTAGTAATGTGTTTCGATTTTTTATATGGATACAGATTGCAGATTTCTGCAATCACTCGCAGAGTGCCTCATCGTGTGACGTCACTGTTACTGCATTTACCAGCCAGCGGAATGACTCATTTATATTGGTGGAATTTACATTGACTGCCGTAGCCGGAACGAATTTTACTGAACTCTTCCAAGAAATAGTTTTAATGGTAGAAACTAATGCATATTCTCTAGTACCTAACTACCGAGTATGGGCCAGCAGTATTGCTCTGGGAACTGGTAAGCATAAGATGTACTTATCAGATACACATTAGGTATAATTTTGCTTATAATGAGGCCATATACACATGTAAAACAACACGGAAAGCATATTATAGAAGAATTATTTCAATGAACATTGTTTTAGTTCAATAGTTCAATATTAATACTTCTGTATGTAGATAAAACGTAACAGGCTATATATATATATATATATATATATATATATATATATATATATATATATATATATATATATATATATATATATATATATACATATATATATATATATATATATATATTTATATATATAGATCTGAAACCAGCAATAGGGGGGCCATGCCTTATATATAGCACTTAGGGAGACCATTTGGAATAAATAATATGCGTTTTTAGCTTGTAATCAACTGGCAACACACAAATTTAATTTAAAACAAAAATATTATATTCACTATGCTATAGAATCATGCGTAGAGACCTACTTTTGGTCTCCTTAAATTTTTGGTCTTCCTAATACTGTGGGTTTTAGCAAAAATGGTCCCCGTATTGCTGGAATGACACTTATATATATATATATATATATATATATATATATATATATATATATATATATATATATATATATATATATATAATCCCTTAATATCGAAAAACGACATTTTACATATATTGATATCTATTGTATTTATGTATATAATATTTATATACGTAACAGATAATATGTATATATATATATATGTCTCTCAGACAATATATATATATATATATATATATATATATATATATATATATATATATATATATATATATATATATATGTCTCTGTGTGTGTGCATGTGTGTGTGTTACTGTGTACAATGTTTTTATTTAATATCAATGCACATTTCAGACGAGAATACCTACTGTGTGTCGTCTGATCTGTGCGGCAATGGTGGCACATGTAACAACCTGGATACAACTTACCAATGTCAATGTGTTGATACGTTCGCGGGTCCGCGCTGTCTAATAGGTAAGTGCTCCTCGTTGACGCTGTGTGCTCCTGTTTTGATGCGAGGCGCTGTTCGTTTTTGCTATATACTCCTGGGTTATGCTATGTTAACCTGCTTGGCACTTGTGCTCTTGTCTGACGCTGTGTGCTCCTCGTTGACGCTGTGTGCTCATGGTTGAAAATGTCTTCCTGCTGACGCTATGTGATCCTAGTTTACGCAATATGCTGCTGGTTGACCTATGCTCTCTTGTGTTACATTGTGTGCTCCTGGTTGAAGCAATATGCTCTTAATTGACAAACTGTGCTTCTGACTGAGCTACTATGTGCTCCTTGTTGACTATGTCTTTCTGGGTTACACACTGGGTTATACTATGTGCTCCTGGGTTATACTATGTGCTTCTGGGTTACACTGGGCATTCCTGGGCGATGTGAGGTTTCTTTTCTATCATATTCGATATTTCAAGGCATTCTAGAGAGAAACGACGATATTTGTTTGATTGTACACCTTTACTTCCAATAAACTGAATAGAAATAATGTTTGTTTATTTAATTATTATTTGCTTCTCAGGGGTCATGCCAGTCAACGGACAGTTAATCATAGATACAGCTTATGACAGTGCGCTGTCAAATCCAGACTCGCCCGAATACCATAACATGAAGCAAGTACTGCACGACGGGGTGTGTATTTGTTTTGGTTTCACCATCCCATAACAGGGTCATACATTCATAAAGAACCGTGCCGAGGCTAGCAGCGCGTTTAATCGCATAGTTTCATTGTTCTTATTGGTTCTTATTGTAAGTTGTCAATGAATAGCAATCTCAACACACAATAAATCACCACAACTCACGATAAATCACCAGAAATCAGCACAAAGCGCGACAACTCACTATAAATAATCATAACTCCCCATAAATCATCAGAATAAATCAATCAATAAATCAATAATAAATCACCAAAACTCACGAAAAATCACCATAAATCACCATAAATCAATATAACTCACCATAAATAATCAGAACTCACCATAAAGCATCAGAAATTACCATAAATCTCCATACCTCTCTACAAATCACCAGAAATCACCACAAATCATTATAACTCACCATAAAAAATCATAACTCACCATGAATCATCATAAACCACCAGAAGTCATCATAAATAATCATAAATCTCCATAAATCTTTCTATTGGATTGTGTTTCAGTATTGACAGTATCGAAAATAAGTCAATATCTGCAAATTATGTTGTATTTTTCTTTCCAAATAGAAGCCTACGAGTTTTCTGTTTGGTTTCAGTGTGAGAGTCAAAAAGGAATAATTTCCTTATAGAAAGCCTAGGGCTTCTTATGGGAAACTCCCGGTAATATACCTCATGCTCACTCAAAACACGTTACTATTCGCTAATAACGTTCTTTCTTTCTCTTTTTACAGTTTGCAAGCCTCATTGATGCATTTTATGACATACTGAGTGTCTCTTTCAGCAATGGCTCTGGTACATCCTCTTTTTTCTTACTTGCTAATTCGAATAAAATAAATTTCAAATAATGAATTTGAAAGAGCTTTTACAGTATATATCTCTGTTTATTGTTGGAATATTACAAGTATTGGGTCGCTGAAAATCGTCAGGAAACGACACCTTTATTTAACAGTCTCGCAAGTTTTGAGAATTTAATAAATTTGTGACAAAATACACATACAGTTTGTCTCTCTGCCTGGTCATTTTGTGTACACAAACCATTGATCTATGTTTTTAGTTATTGCCGCATACACCTTACGAGTACACACACAGTTTTCTATCTACCTGGGCATTTTGTATACACAAACCATAGATCTATGTTTTAGTTATTGCCGCATACACCTAACGAGTACATACACAGTTTGTCTATTTACCTGGGCATTTTGTGTACACAAACCATAGATCTATGTTTTAGTTATTGCCGCATACACCTTACGAGTGCACACACATTTTTCTGTCTACCTGGATATTTTGTATACACAAACCATAAATCTTTGTTTTTAGTTATTGCCGCATACACCTTACGAGTGCACACACAGTTTTCTATCTACGTGGGCATTTTGCATACACAAACCATAGATCTATGTTTTTAGTTATTGCCGCATACACCTTACGAGTACACACACAGTTTGTCTATTTACCTGGGCATTTTGTGTACACAAAGTAATGATCTATGTTTTAGTTATTGCCGCATACACCTAACGAGTACACACACAGTTTGTCTATTTACCTGGGCATTTTGTGTACACAAACTATCGATATATGTTTTTAGTTATTGCCGCATACACCTTACGAGTACGCACACCCTTCAACGACAGTATGATGCAGACAGCGTTTGAGTTGTTGGTCAATGAAGCAGAACAAGAAATCAACGGGCCTTTCTCTGGATATGCTGTCCTCTCAAGCTCTATAACGCTTGGCTCAAGTCAGTAGTGCTTTTATTTACCTATTTATTTATTTGGCCTTCATATGTTATTAGCTATTGCATTAGAATATAGGGACACCCAGAACAACGGTTCTAAAACTCCTGGGGTAAGTCAACACGCTTTTATTAACACTTGACAAGCCTTTGGCTTGCAAGGGTTATATGAATTTGTGCGAGCAAAATTCGTCCTTTTTTTCTTCTTGACACTTTTTCCGAATTTTTGTGTCTTCTTCTTCTGTGACACTATGGGCCCTACGACCATGAAACTTGGGACTTATGAAGAGCTTGATCTGAACATGTGCATGTCACTTTTTATTTTCGTCTTTGATTTCGTTTTCTTTGTTAAAACGGCATGTGAAAAGAGTGTATTTTTGGCAAGTAAATGCGTAGCATTTAACGACATCACAGAATACACATTTGCTCAGTGAGCTTTGTGCGAGCTCTCACTGCGTAAATAGATAACACGGCGTATACCTGACCACCCAATAAAACTTTGAGTCAACAACAACCAAATACTGCTCGGCTTATAAGACGTATTCAAGCTGTGTTGTTTGCAATATATTATTAACACTTGACAAGCCTTTGGCTTGCAAGAGTTATATGAATTTGTGCGAGCAAAATTCGTCTTTTTTTTCTTCTTGACACTTTTTCCGATTTTTTGTGTCTTCTTCTTCTCTGAAACTATGGGCCCTACGACCATGAAACTTGGGACTTATGAAGAGCTTGATCTGAATATGTGCATGTCACTTTTTATTTTCGTCTTTGATTTCGTTTTCTTTGTTGAAACACCATGTGAAAAGAGTGTATTTTTTGCAAGTAAATGCGAAGCATTTAACCCACATCACACACAGTTGCACAGTGAGCTTTGTGCGAGCTCTCACTGCGTAAATAGCTAATACGGCCTATGCTGGATCAGTCAATAAAACCTTAAGTCAACAGAAACCAAACACTACTCGGCTTATAAGACGTATTCAAGCTGTGTTGTTTACAATATATTATTCAAGAAATAACCCATTGAAGGAAGTATTTTTGCGTTTTAATTTTTGTCAAGTGTTTAACATTTCGCTAGCGAAGTGAGGTTCTAGTTTACTTATTTATTTATTTGGCCTTCATATGTTATTAGCTATTGCGTTAGAATACAGGGACACCCAGAACAACGGTTCTATAACGCCTGGGCTAGGTCAGCATGCTTTTATTTATTTACTTATATGTTTGTTTCTTTGTTTATTTGTTTGGTCTTCATATGTTTCAAATAATACTAGCTATTTTCAGGTTTATAAAGGGATACTCGAGTGACGTCATTTTCCAATATCTGGTACTTTTGTGTACTTTTGTATGACACTTTTTCCATTTTTCTCACTAACTCACCACGCCATGTTATGTGGGCTGAGCTAATGTTTGTGAAAAAAATCAAGAATTTTTTTAGAATTCCTGGTCTGGTTTTTTTTTCAGAGGGAGGGAAGGAGGGAGGGGGGAGTGGAAATAGGGCGCATTTATGCATTATTCAAGCGTGTGCAGTGCTTACTTTCGGACATTTACAGGTCACCAGGATTACTGTGATCCTGATCCGTGCAACTCCCGGGGTACTTGCACCGAAACGGACTACTCTTATGTCTGCCAGTGTGACACGGGGTATTACGGCGAGAACTGTGAATCAGGTTTGGGCAGTGCTTCCCCGTTGCTATAAAAGAGCTGACCTCTGTGGAAATCTAAAAGAAGGAGAGAGAGAGAGAGAGAGAGAGAGAGAGAGAGTGAAAGAGAGAGAGAGACAGAGAGAGAGCTAGAAACAGAGAGAGAGAGAGAGAGAGAGAGAGAGAGAGAGAGAGAGAGAGAGAGAGAGAGAGAGAGAGAGAGAGAGAGAGAGAGAGAGAAAACTATGAATCAGGTTTGCTCATTGCTTGTAATGCAACTGATAACTTCTGGAGAGATCTTTCTGTTCTAAAAACCGAGCGGATGGATTTGAAAAAAGTAGTTCTCATTTACCGAACATTATTCTCTCGAAATCTCCTTATCACTTACACCTTCGACGGTAATCACGAGGGCAAAACTGTAAGACAGATCTTTACTCCAACAATTGAAAGTGTAGAGTTAGTTTATGACAACCGAGAGGGGGGGGGGGGGGCGGAGGGGGGGGGGGTGGGGGCAGGGGCATCCACGTACCAACTAGTTACCATGCGTGTCCGTGACTTTTAAAAGCGAACCCTAAACTTTTTACCCAAAAGCAGAGTGAACTTCCAAATAAAATGACCCCTTCACTTTTTTAGGTTAACATTGAGTACTGAATGAAAATTATCCATCCCCCCCTCACCCTCTCCATTTTTAAAAGAAATTGATATTCAACGACAATCGCTTCTGAACCTCAAAATTATCCTCCCTTTCTTCGTATTTTCTCGACACGCGTATTGTAACACATTTGATACCAAGTGTCCCCCGCTCTCCACGCCCCCCCCCCAACCAACCCCCCCCCCTCTCCCCTCAAGAATAACCCAGGTAAGTATAAATATTCACTATGTTAATATTTCTTTTTAATTAGCTTTATAATTATTCAGTGATCTTATTGTGTCTTTATATTTTTATTACAGAAACAAACTACTGTGAAAATATCGACTGTCAAAATGGCGGAACATGCGTGTCTCTGATTGGTTCGTTCAGTTGCACATGCGCAACAGGATATGAAGGAAACCTGTGCCAAATAGGTGACACCCCTATGCTCTTTTTATATCCTCAATTTTAAAACAATGCATGCCCAGCAAAATATCAATTTTTCGGGATAGATTATCTAACTCACGTTATTTCCTTGGCTGAACGAGAAAGAGAGAAAGAAAGAAAGAAAGAGAGAGAGAGAGAGAGAGAGATAGAGAGAAAAAAATGTATATATACTGCGCGTGAACGGAGGGAGGGAGGGAGGGAAGGAGAAAGCAAAAATAAGGAAGAAAAATAGTAAGAAAAATAATCTTAAAACTTCGATACCGAGGGCTGAAATGTTTTCTTGTTTCCAGATATTGATTTTTGTGCGAGGGACAATCCGTGCGAGAACGGGGGCACCTGCACGGATGACGTCACAAGTTACACGTGTAGCTGTGTGATTGGCTACAGCGGTAACAGCTGCGAGAACGGTATTACCTGTCAAATTATGTTTAAATTCATGGCTCAAAGAGTCATATTTTTGTTCAACTAATGACCGTTAAAAGACATATAAAAGTTGCTGCCAACTGGTTCAACTTTTACGTTGATGCACTAAAATTTTTAGCCTTCCAAACCGCATTCAGAATTCGTTAGGTTGATATAATCTTAACCGTCATTATAATGATGAGCAACATAGAACATTTGAGTTCTCCGTTGTTAGATTTGTCAAATAAACACTTGAAAAAAAAAATTCACACACTTTTTTCGTGGTTTTAATTTGTATAAATCACGTGGAATCTTAGCATTAAATACATGAAATGCATGTATTTGAAAATTACATTACTTTATTTCAAAATAACAACGAAAAAAAGTGATATTATTTTGATTCTGGAAAGTCGTGATTCCCAGGTGGTATAAGCGAAAAAAAAAAAAAACACATTTCTTAAATCATTAAAAAAAATCAGCGCGAAACTACGAAAACCAAAAACTTTTTTATATTTGGTGAGGGAGAGAGATGGGATTGGTGGATAGGGTGGGAGACTGCGGGGACATGGGGAGCGGGGAGGTGGTGGGGGGAGCGGGGAGGGGGAGGGGGGAGACTAGACGAACGGTTTTGTTTTGCAGAGGTTCTCCGTTTGGAGAATCAGTATTTGTGTTGTGTGGAGAAAGGGGGGTTGGCGGAGAGCGCGGGAGAATACGGGACAGGTGGGGGTGGGGTGTGGGGGAAGGGGGTTTGCGGAGAGGGTTGGAGATTGCAGGACAGGTGGGATAAGTGAGAGCAGGAGACTATCAACAACGTTTTTCTTTTGCAGAGCCTATTTTGTTACCGTACGGAGTACCAGCAGGAGATGTAGAGGCCGTCCTCCACCAGGAACCCCTCGGCACTTTCACCACCGACAACATCACCATGCCATTCGTTCAAATAGACTACGCAACATACACTAAGTTTTATGTAAGAGCAAGCGAATGATCGATGGTATTTCAGAATCCAGTGACGGGCATAGACGAGGGGGGGGGGGGAGGAAGGGGGAGGTGGGGGGAGGGTCGGGAAAGGTGGGGGTTGGGGGGGTTCAACCTCAAACCAATCACCGGAAGCAGCATCTTTACTCACCCAACCTTTTCTTTGTGAAAATGTTAAGTTCATCCGTTGACATATTTTTTTTTCTTTTTTGTTTGTTTGTTTGTTTGTTTTTTTGGGAGGGTGGGCGAGTGATGGGGGTGGGGGGGGGGGTAAATTTATCTTTGAATATGACTCCACTTGGGTCTATCCATCATTTAGACTTGGTTGTTTAATGCCAATTATATTCTACACATAGGGGGGATGGGGGGGGGGGGGAGGGGGAGGTTACCGATTACCAAATTGACTTCCGAAGTGATACTGTAATCCTATTTCCGGAACTATTCGGAAGTCTTCGCTTATTGCCGAAAAATATGCATACTGAATGCATATTTTTGTACATATTCTCCTATTTTGGCTATCTCACCCTGCCTTCCCCTATTTCAGCTATTTTCCGGTATATTGGCTATCTTTAGCTATTTCAGCTTTTTTCTGGTATATTGGCTACATTCCATTATTTCAGCTGTTTTCCGGTATATTGGCTACATTCCACTATTTCAGCTGTTTTCCGGTATATCGGCTATTCATCAGCTATTTCGGCTATCTTTCGATAAAACTGCTAAAATTTTTGGCATGCTTCATTAACCCCTGTTTTTACGTCACAGATTTCCACAAATGGGTATATAGGACTGGGAGAGACATTTTTCCGCCGGTCTCCAGGCAGCTGGGATTCGGTGGTCGGAGCGAGTCGCTTCATGAATTTCACGGTACTAGCACCGCATTGGACCAGCTGTGCCTATGACCCGGACACGAGCCCAATTTATTATCACATTTACGAACAACAAAATGTCAACTCACCTGATTATGATATAAGGTACGCCATTTTAATTGACCCCTTATGAAATAAGGTGGCTGAGGGTTAGCTTCAACCACCCTTACTTCTAAATACTCCCCCTACCCTCAACTCCACACAACATTGGGTAAATTTGCATAATACACAAAAGACGCTATTTGTTAGAGTTTTTAATTTTTTATTTATTTTTATTTTATTATTATTATTATTATTATTATTATTATTATTATTATTATTATTTTTTGCATTTTAAAGCACAAGTCCTCCCTCCCTCCCAAGCGCTTACAATATACTAAATACAATAAAACCTACAACAGAGTCAACAGAAAAAAAAACATTTTAAGTACAGCAAATATAATGGTACTTATAGTATAGTAAATATAATGACAATTGAAGTATCGAGAGCATTATGATACTTAATGAATATTAGATACAATAAGTCAAATCACGCTTTGAGTTTTGCCGAAAAGTTTTTGCGTTTCGGCTGAATTCAGTTGGGATAAGGATATAAAGAAATGATAGAAAAAAAACTGGCAAAAATCAACAAAATTCCATTTTGCCAGAAACATATTCACATATTGGCTATTAAGGAGACTGAATACTATGTAAAAAAAGTTTTAAAAAGATCATATGATGGCTTTATAAATTTGGAAGTGTGGATGTTGAAAGAAAATTAGAATTTTGATATTTTTTCCTTATTATTTCTTTACAATTTATCCCAAAATATTTGCAATCGAAACATCACCTCCATCGGAAAGACTTGTAAGGAAGAATTGCCTTATTACAGTGAGTGGAGTTGAAAAGAACGAGGAAATGATGCATGTGCTTAAGAATGATTTTTAACACTTGACAAGCTTATGGCTTGCAAGAGTTATATGAATTTGTGCGAGCAGCCGTTCGGCCTTTTTTTCTTCTGCACGATTTTCCCGATTTTTAGTGTCTTCTTCTTCTCTGACACTATGGGCCCTAGGACCATGAAACTTGGGACTTATGAAGAGCTTGATCTCAACGTGTGCATGTCACCTTTTATTTTCGTCTTCGATTTCGTTTTCTTTGTTAAAACGCCATGTGAAAAGAGTGTATTTTTGCAAGTAAATGCAGTGCATTTGACGTACAGCTTTGTGCGAGCTCTCACTGCGTAAATAGATAACACATCGTATGCCTGCTCAGTCAATAAATCAGTATTTTTGCGTTTTTATTTTTGTCAAGTGTTTAACATTTAGCTAGCGAAATAAGGTTCTAGTTTTTGTTTGTTGTTGAAGGACCGAGTTGTTTCTTGATCTGGCGAAAAGAAAGCTAGAAGTGAGTGGGCGATCTGCATTCGATCCACGTGTCATGCTTGTGGTCACGTGGACAAACACGCTGCCACTCCAGTCATATGATCCAGATTTGGATGCTGTAAGTAATGGTACTTACCTACATGCTTGCAGTCCAAAATTATGGTATTTGACTACATACATGTAGTCAAAAGTTATAGTTCTTGATTACATCTTGCAGTCAATAGCTATGGTACTTAGCTACATGCTTGTAGTCAAAAGTTATAGTACTTGACTACATGCTTGCGGTCAAAAGTAATGGCACTTGACTATATACTATCAGTCAAAAGTTACGGTATTTGACTATATGCTTGCAGTTAAAAGTTATGATACTTGACTACATACTAGTAGTTACAGGCTGACTAGTTATGATACTTGACTGCATGATATTAGTCATTGCCATTAGTCACAAATCACTAAGTTACAATTTCTGAATAATTAAAATGGTTAATGATTACAAACTACTGAACCCCCCACACCTTTCCTCAACCCTCCAGTTCATCTCATCCCCTACCCCTCCCCAACCCTCCTCCCTTCAGTCGCAAACCCCCACCCCTCCACAACCCTCCAGCGCACCCCATCGCTTCCACTCCTTCCCAAACCCCACCCCTCCTCAATCCGCCAGCGATCCCCGCCAAAACGAGTAACTGTACCTGCAAAAAGTAAAACAAAACGTCAACTTTTGTGTAAAAGTACGCAACAACGCTCTCTATTTTATCCGTTCTATTATTCTCCTTATCAATACATTCTGTACTTTTCTGTTTTTTAGTGATAAATAACTGATAAATAATAATGAACTATATCATGTCTGTTTTTTTTTTGAACAGCCAAACACTTTTCAATTGGCGCTTTTAGCTGATCCTTTAAAGCGGCTTACGTCAGTGATGTTTTTGTACGAGAGCCTTGGTTGGCAGGACAGTTTGAACAGAGATGCTGTAATAGGTTAGTACTGAACCATGTGTGTTACCATGTGTGTCAAGCAAAAAATGACGTGTTACCATGTGTGTTACCATGTGTGTCAAGCAAAAAATGACGTGTTACCATGTCTGTTACCATGTGTGTCAAGCAAAAAATGACGTGTTACCATGTGTGCTATCATGTGTGTCAAGCAAAAAAAGATGTATTACCGTGTGCGTTGCCATATATGTCAAAAAAACAGATGTGTTACTATTTGTGTTACCGTGTGTGCCAAACAGGACGTGTTACCATGTGTGTTACTATGTGTGTCAAACAGAAAAGATATGCTACTATGTGCGTTGCCATATGTGTCAAACAAAAAAGATATGTTACTATGTGTGTTACAATGTGTGTCAAACAAAAAAGATGCATTACCGTGTGCGATGCCATATTGTCAAACAAAAAAATGTGTGTTACTATGAGTGTCAAACAGAAAAGATGTGCTACAATGTGTGTTACCATGTGTGCCAAAAATGGACGTGTTACCATGTGAGTTACTATGTTTGTCAAGCAAAAAGAAGTGTGTTACTCTGTGTGTTACCATATGTGTCAAACAAATAGGATGTGTTACCATGTCTGTCAAACAAAAAACACTCAGAGAAATAGGCTAATTTGGGGTGCTGGTCGTGGTCTGGACGAAGTATCAGTTTTGTTTTAAAAGATGTAATTTTCATTAAGCACTCCGCACAAAAAAGGAAGTACCCTTGGAACTGCGTTCTTCGTCTTGATTGAAAAAAGGGGATTTATTTCAAAATTAGCCCTCCGCGGTTAGAGTTCGTTTTAGGAACTCAAGGACGTGTGGGGGGACCAGTTGGTGAGTAAACCATGTTCGCCGCTTTTCGAATATCGAAAACGTCATGTTACGCAAGGTAAAACAAAGTGATTGAGCAACGGAAAATCTTTAATCTTATCAGAAAATCTAGCTGTAAAAAATTATTGAACTGTAATTATAAAAACTGCAGAAGATTAAGGACTTTTCTTTTTGCAATGCGAAAAATCTCCACATGCTATAGCTAGTAGCACGAACCAGTGCGCAAGATGAAAAGGGTTTTCGGATAAGTTCCAATGCGAATGCTTCATGTCATAATTCATCATTTTGGTAAAAATATTATGATTTATACATCAGATCATTTTTTTGCACTCCTCTGAGATGTAATTTTGCGTAGTTACGTTGTCATGGCGATATCAAGCACATACTTTCAATAATGCGTAGCGTGACGTTTTCGATACTGGAAGAGAGATAAGTATCTACCAATCAAAATACTACTGTTTGTTTGCTTTCTGGCATTCATCAAATAAAAAAAAACAGCATCTCTCACTCTTGGCCCTTTCCACGCACGCCTTTCAGTCTACCAGTGCTACAGGTATACAAAGTATCTTCTTGTTCCTTGGTATTAAAATATGCCTAGAGCAGGTATTATGAATATCAAGCTTTGAAGTACCTATCTTTTATTACGTTCCAATTTCTATAATATGGGTTTCACTACATAGGTAATGATAATCTTAAAAGTACCTTTCATATCAAGTATCATTGTCTACAAGTTGTGATTATCTGTATAGAGCAGGTGTTAATAGTAAGCTTTAAAGTACCTATTTTTTTATCAAGCACGAATGAATGTAATTTGTCTTTCATAGTATATGGTAGGTGTTGATAATAAGCTTTAAGCTACCTATTTTTTATCAGATACGAATGCCTGTAATTTGTCTTTCTTAGCAAATGGTAGGTGTTGATAATAAGTAGCTAATTTTGTCAAGTAGCTGTATCTATAACATGTTTTTTTGTTTACATAGGTTACTATCGTATGTCCAACGGCAACGTCACTCAGTTTGAACATTCCTTCAGTAGTATCAGCGCAACCGGGAACACCCGATCTCAGGCATTTCACCTACATGAGCTCCGTTTATACGAAGGATCAGAGAGTAAGTACATTAGCAGTACTTTCACAATACTTTTGTAGTATATATAACAGGAACATACTCACAACTGTAGATCTGGCTCTTCCAGCATTGCGTGGCATTAGGTAATACTGTTCTGGGTAACTAATAGTAACGCAACTAGAAGTCAGAAGTCCGCATCATTCATTTAACATTGTAATTTTAATCACATATAATAATGAAATAAACCTAAAACACCTATGGCGTTTCAACAATGTGAGTTTCATTTATCAGAAGGATAACTGAGTAAATGTTTTATTTCATGGCTGTCCACAAAATAGCCGCATTTTTTGCAGTACTTATGCCGAGGGTATACACAGTCGTATTTATCGCTCTTGTGATAAAGATATAGGTTCACACGAAATCCAATTATGTCAGGCGTGGGTGGCGAGTGGCGGGTGGCGGGTGCTGGAGGCGGAGTATACGCTCCGTCATAAGCCCTATATCACACGACATGAAGGCGTAAATAATTCAAGGAATATATATTATATTGTGCTCTAAAAATATCCAAACCAAACTTTTGCCTTATATTTTGCACACACACATTTCGTATTCACTTATGTACTGGTGCACTGGTTGTTCTAGTTTTGACCACTTCTCATTTTCTTTCAGAATCATATAAAGGAGTGTTTAGTAAATTTAACTGTATCTGAATAAATAACAAACAATGCATTAAATATGCTTTTTCCATGGGTGAATTTCAAAAGTTTAACAGTTTGGTTTAACAGTGCGATTAATAGTAATTTCTATATTTAGACATTTTAATTCTATTCACTTTAGCATTTTAGAACATCATAAATACGTCATAATAACGACTTCGTACGTTACAACACTCGTCCTTGTTACAAACGTAATCATAACCAAAAGCGTTATACTTAATAATGTAGAGAATATGTCAAAAATATTCTCTTGAACGATTTTAGCAATCATACTTTTGTTAATGTTTTCTTTATCAAAATAGCAAACCCTGCACGGATCGGTGTGTATGCTTTCGATATCCCTGTGACAACCCCTGTCATCAACGACATATTGTGTGAGGACTGGTACCAAAGAGAAAGGCAAGGCATTACTTTAATATATTTATATCTTCTCACTCGCCTCTCTCTGTCTAACACACACACATGCACACACACACACACTCTCTATGTTTGGCTAACACACATACACTCCCTCCCTCCCTCCTTGCTTTCATCACTCTGTCTCTCCCACTCTCTCCTTCTCTCTCTTTCTCTTTCTCTTTGCCTCACACACACACCATCTTTTCCTCCCTCCCTTTCACCACCCTGTCTCTCCCACTCTCTCTTTCTCTCTCTTTCTCTCTGTTTGCCTCACACATTCCTTCCCTCCTTTCATCACTCTTTCTCTCTCTTTCTCTCTCAATTTCTCTCTCCCTTTCCCAATCTTTCTCTGTAACCCCCTTCTATCTATTTCTCTCTCTGTCTGAGCAGGTTTTTTCATTGATATAACACATAACAAATTCTCTTGGTGTTTACCTTCTTACAGCTCAATGCCCACTTACTTTTCTGTTCGATAAACTAGAATATCTGGTCACTGGCACACGTGAAATGAGTATGCCGGGCGTTGATTTGAGGCCCGGCCTCGTATTACAAATGCAATAGACAGTAAAACTGTGCAAACGAACCAAGTCTCTAATGAATTAATCACACTTTGTGATGGACATCAATGTGATTTGGGGCCAGCCATTTTTTTTGTGTTTTGTTTTTGTTTGGTTTTGTTTGTTTTGTTTTTTTTGTTTTTTTTTGCATCAGCACTTTTAAATTTATAACTAAGAATGGCAGATCTCAAAAAGAAAGAAGTAATAGTGAATGTTACACTTATTTCACGTCAGAAATAAAACAAAAAAACAGAAGGCCTGAAATGCCGGAGTGCATCTGCAGTACTTGAATACTTGATAAGACTGCTACTTTGACTGGTTATTCCATACAATACCTCCTGATCAATAAATTTGAGTACTTGAATACTTGATAAGACTGCTACTTTGACTGGTTATTCCATACAATACCTCCTGATCAATAAATTTGAGTACTTGAATACTTGAGAAGACTGCTACTTTGACTGGTTATTCCATACAATACCTCCTGATCAATAAATTTGAGTACTTGAATACTTGATAAAACTGCTACTTTGACTGGTTATTCCATACAATACCTCCTGATCAATAAATTTGAGTACGACTTTGCTAACTGTATCGAAATGGCATATAGTTTACTTGTAACGGTAGGTATCTAAATTTAAATTTAAATTTATCTAAATTTAAAGATTTAAATACCACAATGTCTCATATATTTATAATGATATATTGATAATATAATATACATATAGTTTTGTCAAATTCGGCAATTGCAATTATTGAACTTCAGATACACTATACCACAAACGCTTTGGGCCACTCAGTTGCAGCTTGAAAATGACATCACTGGTCCAGCAAACTTTTTTTGGTGGGGACATTTCTTCAGGAGGCTGACGTCTTGTCCATGTGATCTCGCGCAACTCAGAGCGGTAACTATAAGAACAAAACAGTGTATTGTGATGCCATAATGTTCCTAAACAACCAAAGACTATAAAATTGCAGTTATAGTATGTTATGTGCAAGTACAATTCAATGCAATAATATAAGGATAAAATAGTGCAAGAGTTTTATGACATCATATAATGTTGCTAAGCAACCAAATCAAAGGCTATGAAATTGCAATAACGATAATATTTGCAATCATGATCTGTGTTGATGCAACTCTGAGCGTCAGAATGTACTTATATTATTCCAGTCAATGCTTCTTACTCAATTTGTATTTATACTATGTTAGTCAGTGCATCCTAAATTATTTCAATATATTAGCGATTAGAGCTGTTGTAGATTAAATTTATTAATAGATTATGAGAGTATTATGACGTCGTTATGTTTGATTAGTAACAGAAAAAGAGGTATATTAATTCCATTTTATTGCGATGTTATTGTGTTTTAATGCTACATAATTGGCACTGAAAGGAAATGAAATAATCTATTGTGACGTAAGCTGCTACAGTATTGCCGAGCAACACAATAGAAAGGACACAAAAGGCTTAAAGACCCTTATATATCTGAAAATTTAATTTAAAACGAAGTATTAAATAAGTAATCACCTACTCCAATTATCCCCCCCCCCCCGCGTCCCTCCACAAAAAGCTGCATTTGTGGAACATTTAGAAAACACATAAAAAGCAGTAATACATGCTGAACATTGTCCATGTTTTGGAAATAATTATGCATAAATCTTGCACTTCCCGTACAATTTGAATATTGTTTGGAGAAAGATATACTTTATTTATTTATTTATTTATTATATATGTATTTATTTTTGCATTTTCAGTCTTCAGTTTTCAGCCTCTGGTTACCACTTCCAATGTTCGACATATCAAATGTCAGAAGTTGTTTCATAAGCGTGTCATTTTTCTTTAGTTCAAAGGTACTGCTTTCTACTCCCTTCTCTCCATATTTCCTCCCTTGAAATGGTGACTTTTCACATTCTTTCACAATATTAAAACCCAAATCAAAATTTGTTGATGCATTTTATGTATTTAGTGCGTTTATGTCCTTATGTAAATTATATATTCCATGTATTCTGCGTATTTTATGTACTGCAAATAATTTGTATGTACTGCACGTGTTGTATTTACTTTACATACCGCAGGTACTGAATATACTGAATCTATTGCATGTACTTCAGATAATTTATGTATTGCATAAACTGTATGTATTTTACGTACTGCTTGCACTTAATGCTTTATTAGCTAGTGTGTGGTTTCGAGCTCGCAAGCTCAGTAAAAATCGTGCAGGATACAAGACATAGTTACATATTTCCTTTTTGCAGGCGTGCTGCTACGATGTTGAGACGTCCGGACTCATCCTCGGCAACCAGTATTCCGGCAATTACTTCATATACCACCCTTTCTTTCAACCAAGTAAATATCCACTTTCTTATACTATGTTTAAATTTAAATCTAAACGTGCTGTAATATATAGTTTGATTGTTATAATATTTGACAGTATTCTCGTTTACCATTTTAATATATTATTATTAATATTATTACTAATATTACTATTATTATTATTAACGTATTATAAAATTACGAGGATTTAAATGTTGAATCGAATTTAAAAATTTCTGGTTGATTGCATTATCTTAATTGAACAGCTTTCCATTAAAATGAAGTCCCTTAACCCTTTGCTTGCAGAATATTTCGTATATGTATATAGAATTGCAATCTTTTTAGATCTGTTCTCGACTTTTGATTACAAACCTTACCTCTACTGCTGCGGCGATGGTTCGACGCGCTGTGATCACTATATCGAACTTCGTCCCCAGGAAACGTCGTGCACATTTAGGCGACCATTCTTTTGTGAGTGCTATATATTCTGTGTGATAAGCCGTTGCTTTCTCAATAACAATAATCTGTGTTTGTAGGCGTTCAGTTTCTGTGTGGTAACCCGTAACTTTGTGAGTATCTTAATCTTTGCGACGACGCGGATTTAGAGGGGGGGGGGGCGCACTTGGCGCCCTCCCCCCTTGTTTAGCGGAAAGCATTTGTTTCTGACTTGTTTCTTTGCTTAATACCCTTAACTAAAGTTTACATGACATGAACTAGATACAGCAGGATACTGTAAACTTGGTTTTAATTTTAAAAAATTACCTCAGCACTGCTATTAATAAAATGTAATTGCTAGCCTGTAGATTGTTATGTATGTAGCAAAAAGGGCTCCCAGTTGCTTATTTTCTAGATTCGCGCTCGGCGACAGGTCGTAATTTTGTGAGTGTCATATCTGTGTGACAGCTATTTTGTGCTGTTCAATGGTCAACCTCTGCGGCGGTTGGGTCTGTTGCGTATAACACCTTTTTACTCCGCAAACCCACTAGGGATTCATAATATTCATTAAAGCGGCGCTACTTTTTCAAGTATCCACCCATTCTGTGTTTATACATATTTAGTTTAATTATTTAAGACACCTACATGGCAGACATGAATTACTTAATCATAAAAACAAGCAATAAAACTAATTAAATCACATAATAGAAACTATTCATTTTAGTATTTGTTTACAAATGCTGTACCAGAGAATGTGATTTAAAAAGTTTATGCAAAAGCTATTGTGCTATTTGAAATGTGTATTTTAAAAATAAATTGATTTTTTCAGTTGTAGGATTTGGTGATCCTCACCTTCTAACCTTAGACAGCTTTAAGTACACATTCAATGGGCTCGGTAAATATCTTAAGTACCTTAAATATATTAAATATCGTAGCATGTTATTTAACTTAAGGATCAGTAGCATCTTCAGTAACTTGAATATCTAAATAATCTGTAGCAACTTAAATATCTCAGGTATCTGTGGCATCTTAAGTATCATTAGTATCTTAAGTATCTCTGACAGATTAAATATCTGTAACTTCTTTAGTTTCATTAGTATCTGGCGTCTTAAGTACGGCATCTTAAGTATCTTAAGATGCAACCGGGTACACATTCATCTGTAAGTAACCCATGGGTATGTAAGATCAATACACATTCATCTGTGAGTAGTTCATGGGTATGTAAGATCAATACACATTCATCTGTAAGTAATCCATGCGTATGTAAGATCAATACACATTCATCTGTAAATCATCCATGGGTATGTAAGATCAATACACATTCATCTGTAACTAATCCATGGGTATGTAAGAACAAAACACATTCACCTGTGAGTACTCCATGGGTATGTAAGATCAATACACATTCAGCTGTAAGAACCGTGCCCTCCTCCCCCACAGCAGACTTAATATAATAGACGCCAGAAAAAGGTTTTGACATGAAATTCGTGCAGACTTTCAAGGCTGTGTTAAAGTCGAGGGAACATTTTAAGGACACACGCGCGGAAGAATAAACGTTTTAAGCATCGAGAGAACAACAAATGAATTACGGTTAGCTTACTTAGTAAGGACGTTGGTCTCGTAATCCCTAGGTCCCTGGTTGGAATCCAGCCAGAGTGTCAAGCAGGAAAATGATTATCGTTCTGATTGCCACAGCTAGGAGAACGCAGTGGGTTAGATCACGTGTCACAGAATTCAAAATTATGAACAGTAGCCAGAAGGCAACCCCGGGTTCGAATCAGGCAAGGAGTGCCAAACAGGGAATTGACCTTAGCTCTGTGTCCATTGAGTCCTTAGGCCATCCCAGGTCATGAATGAAATTATATTTAACTCATATGCAGGTATATTATTATTAAAAATACTAAACAACTTAAATAATAGATTCTGTTATATCTCAATGTTTCTGTGTACAGGTGAATATCAACTAATGGGGACTGATGTTATTGAGCCCGTCGTCAATGACAACGGCTTAGTGAGTCCCAGCGACACGGGGCTTAGAAAAATAAACATTCAAGTTCGCTTCCTTCAGGCACTTGACGTCAATGATCAACCTCAGCGGGCCACCATCTTTGGAGCTTACAGTATACACGTTACGGATTCTACGTTTATTTACGTCGGAATGAACAGTGCCCGAAGCTGTAAGTACTCATACATTTACGTCGGTATGAAAAGTGCCCGAAGCTGCAAGTACTTATATATTTACATCGGCTTAAATAGTGCCCCAAACTCTAAGTACTTATATACTTGCACAGCATAAAGAGTGTACACGAAGCTGTAAGCACGCACTTATATATTTACGTCGGAATGAACAGTGCCCGAAGCTGTAAGTGCTTATATATTTACGTCGGCATAAACAGTGTCCTAAGCTGTAAGTACTTATATATTTACGTCGGTATGAAGAGTGCCCGAAGCTACAAGTACTTCTATATTTACATCGGCATGAACAGTGCTCGAAGCTGTAAGTACTTATATATTTACGTAGATATGAAGAGTGCCCGAAGCTGTAATAACGTATATATTTACGACAGCATGAAACATGCACGAATCTGTCAGTACTTATATACTTACCTCGGCATGAACACTGCTCGAAGCTGTAAGTACTTATATATTTACGTCGGTATGAAGAGTGCCCGAAGCTGTAATAACTTATATATTTACCACAGCATGAAGAGTGCACGAAGCTGTAAGTACTTATATATTTACATAGGCATGAACAATTTCCGAAGCTGTGAGTTCATCATCACACTGGTAAACCCAACGTTTTTACAAATAACAGCTTTCTGTTATATATCAGTAAAATAGCTGTACTTGTGTTGCATACTTAATGCTACAGAAGTGAAATTTCCAGAAATAATTTAATACTCGAAAGTTAAAGTGAAATTTTTATACGCAGGTTAATATGAATGAAAAGTGCCAATTTTAAAGATCAATTGATCACCGGTTTGTTTCCATATTTGAAAAGAAAAAGGATAATAAAAATAGTTTTAATTTTTATTGTGTTTTATTTATTTATTTCGAGGTGTTTTAAATAAGATAAAATAAATTAAAAAAGTCTAATTAAGCATTAAACAGGAAACATTTTGAGGTATTTTACTTTTATTTTGTCCGGTAGCTATGGTTATACGACTATCAGGGCAGAATAGCTACGACTATACCACGTGGTTTGCCGGGGCGGCTGTGGGAGAGTCAGTACCCGATACTGCTATTATACCAGGCGTAACAGTATACAAGGGCGCTGCCAACCGCCTTACTTTTGTATACGAGCAAGGTAAGTATCGTTCTTGTTTTTTTTACAATAGTCTTTCAATTGTGGTATGATATAATGGCTGATAAGCTATCGGTTTCTAAAATACTGGATTGTGTACTATAAATAGCAAGTCTTCTGATAATTGGTTCGTTGCATATACGACTTAAAATGTCACAGACACAACAAAGACTCTACTGAATGTCGTATGTGTAACCATGCATCTCCTAAGTAAAGCCCAGAAGGGGGAAGGAGGGTTATTGTGGGTCCACAGGCAGACCGCGGGTAATGCCAGTTTCATTATAAACTAACGGATAATTTTCATTCAGTGCTCAGCGGTTCCCATAAAAAAATGGTTGCTTCTTTCCGAATTAACACAATCACATAATTTTCATAAAATAATACTGACGACAATAATAATATGGATGATAATAGTAATCAATAGTACTGACATAGTAAATTTAGTACTGACAAAAATATTGATAATTTTCATAAAATAATACTGATAACAATAACAATACCGATGATAATAGTAATGATATCAATAGTACTGACAAAAACATTGATACAGTTTTATTAAGGTATTAGTATAGATAAGAGATACTCTTCACTCTTTCAGCTTTAACGTTTGAGGTGACTATTGACCAAAGGCAGTTGAGTCACGAGGTGTCCATAGAACCAGGCCGCTATGAGAGCACGACATTCGGGCTTCTCGGTATGTAACAATGTAAATCAGCTCGGGCCTTAGTTGATTGAAAAATCAATTAACCATTAAGTAATTAACTATAAAATAATTAACCACTCCCTACTTGATTTATTGATTAATCAGTATTAGATTAATTAACTAAAATAGGAGAGGGTGGAATGTAGGGGTTTAGGAGTTGCAACGTACATCTTTTTACTGTGTATCAAAGTTTCAATGCTCTCTCTCTCTCTCTCTCTCTCTCTCTCTTGTATAATTCTATACTTTTTTAATTATTATTTGGTTATAAATTTACTTATACTATAATTTATTTGGCTAAAGAATGTATCAAAATGTATCAAATGTGTCAAATGTGTGAACATGTGTCAAATGTGTTAAATGTGTCAAAATGTGTCAAATGTGTCAAAATGTGTCAAATGAATTCAAATTGACATGTGTTCGATTCATATTAAGGAATTAATCATATTGCTGACAATTTTGTCGTTTACTTTTTACCATATAAGGGAATTTTAATGGCGACAGTACAGACGATGTGATACCACGAGGTGCAAGCGATGCTCTTCCGTCAAATTCTACTGACCAGTTGATCTACTCAGATTTTGGAGAAACTTGTATGTGATTTTTACTGTAATTTTTATATACTTATAAATATCAATGAATTCTCGAAGAATGCAGATTTTGGAGAAAATTATATGTGCCTTACTTACATGATTATCCACGCATAAATGCATAACCGGGCAAATATTATTGTTATTTTTATTAATATTATTATTACCATTATTGTTATTATTATTTTTGTTTTTGTTTGGTGTATATCTTTTATCAGTGTGGGGGGGGGGGGGGAGAGAACGAACGGCTGCAGTAGATTCAAATTGGTGGTGTGAAAAATAATATCTTTGTTGGTTCACAACAAATTTTTTTGTGCAAACATCTCAAAATTACGTTTATTTAAGTCGAATGGGTTCCGCAAATTGCAGCTCTCTTATTTAGTAAAGTCGAAATTTAACATTTTTGTTGTCACCAATTACGATCTACTGTGGTCAATTCTATCTCCTCTCCCTCGTAGCGCAATGAGATTTGTTGTTATAAACAGGGAAACTAGGAAACAGCGCAGAAAATATATTTACACTGTTCTATGGAAATGATGAGAATTATGACCTGTTCAATGTAAACGAAGATTATACGCCTGCCTATTACGATGAGCTGCTAGCTGCTGAACAAGCTGCAGCTGCTAATGACCCTTCCATAGCTGCAGCTCTACAAGCAGCTGTAAACAGCTGTGCTGATAATCGAGAATGCCTCTTTGACTGGCTTTTAACACGTACGTAGTTTTTTGTCATCATTATTGCGCCTCGTTTGCGCAAAGGAGGGTTATTTTGAAATTAGTACTCCGGGTTTAACGGTCGTTTTAAAAAGACATGGATACACATGGCTGCCCTCTTCCCTGCCCCTGCAACCCCCCTGCCCCTGCCCCTTTCCCTTCCCCCTTCCACCTCCCCGGGTTACACCAGTTTGTTGACAAGATTTAACAGTTGACTGAATGGGAGAAAAGAGACTAGTTATTTTTCCAGTCGATAATTTCATATTCTATTTCATAAAATTAGACATGGTTTGAGCCATCAAATAGCTCGACGATCCGCTATAAATATATATATATATAAATAAACTACAACAAAAGTAAACTATCCTTCTGACAGGTGATCAGAATGTGGCGGACATCTCCCTAGTAGCGGTGGACACAGCCGTCGCCGAAAACGCTAATCTGGGTACGTCAAATTTGGTTTTCTCACCAGTTGAGAATCCAGCATATTCTGTGGGAGAGAGAGAGAGAGAGAGAGAGAGAGAGAGAGAGAGAGAGAGAGAGAGAGAGAGAGAGAGAGAGAGAGAGGGAGAGAGAGAGAGAGAGAGAGAGAGAGAGAGATGATTTTATCTTTATCTATTTTCAGATAACACACGACCAACCATCACGGCACCGACCATTATGGAGGCCGTATGGAACACTCAAGGGTCAATAAATGTCATGGTGCAGGATCCAGATCAAGGTAATTTTGGAGCGATATTTGAACCATCATTCCCACAAATAAACAATCCATGATAAAATGGCTATTTAACCCTTCGCCGTCATGCACATCCGGTTGCAAAGGCCCATAAAATATGCTTCACCGATGTGTAATATAAAGTTTTTTTATATCATTTCTTATACCCGAGGTTTTTTTTCATTGGCTATATATTGATATGTAAATCTCTGTGCTAAAATTAGACATTTGACGTCACTAGGGGACACTGTGATAGTGACGGTGAGCGGTCTGACCGGATATGGCCTCTTCGCTTATGATGACGTCGCAGAGATATTGACCTGGACTCCAAACTATGTCCCAGCCGACGGCGCAAGGCCAGCGATAACGTAATGCCGGGTGGGGGGTGAGGCAGGTGGGGAGGGATGGTGGGGGAGGGGTGGAGAGGGACAGGAGAGGGCAGGAGGATGAGCAGGGCAGGGGCAGAAGAGAGGTGTAATAACGTATTGCCGGGTGGACGGGGTGGGGGAGGGCTGCGAAGATGGGACAGCAGATAGAGAGGGATGACGTAATGCCGGTTGGGGGGTGGTGGGGGAGGGCCGGTGGGGGCGGGGCGCGAAGGTTGGGAGGGACAGGAGATAGGGAGGAACAGGATAATGTAATGCCGGGTGGGGCTGAGAGAGGGGCGCGAAGGTTGGATAGGAGGTTGGGAGGGACAGGAGAGGGCAAGAGGGCGAGCTAGAGTGGTGGGCGGGGGGAGGGGGAAGAGTAGGTGAAGGTAGCAGGGATACGGCCATCTATGCTCGAAGTGGGAGAGCAGGGCAGAGCAGAGACGAAGTAGGATTCAATACCATCAATACTATAATGCCGATTAGACGAGTGATGGCGAGGGTGGGGGTGGGGTGGAGGGGATATGAGGGAAGAAGTGAGGGGTGGGTGGGTCCGGTTCAGTTGCTATCGGGTACGATTTTCGAAACAGCACAAATTTTGACTAGTGCAATTTTGACAGTTTCATTCTAGTTCATTTAAATAAACTCAACAGCCAAAAAAATATTTCCTCAGTTATTTCTTAACTTTTACAAATTACAAAAAGAAAACTTCAATAAAAATAAAATAGTCTATAAACTTTCTGCAGATTGGATGCCCAAGATAGTAGAGGAGGTGTGGCAGCGACTGTAACCGTCAAAATTCGTTATTGCTATTGCTTGAACGGAGGTAGTTGTGCGGATTATAACGACTTGCAAGATCTGTACGGGGTAGAGGACAGCTTCGCGCTGGTGCGGTGCAGCTGTGAAGTGGGTTGGTCAGGTAAGAGGGCTCACCTTATTCATAAAGTACCCTGGGTGGAGGTGGTGGGGGGGGGGGAGGAGGGGGTGGGGCAGGAGATGGTGAAGTGGGTGGGGGCGATGAGATCCAGGGGGTAGTAACTTTTATTATTTTGGTAGGAAAACACACGGCAACCAACATATAATTTGGACAAATAACAGAGAACACAGAACCTCATACTTATAATATGATACTTATAATACTTATAATATGTATTCTTTCATTAAAATAAGTAATATGCTGGCTAGGAGTCATAATAATAATAATAATAATAATAATAATAATAATAATTATAATAATAATAATAATAATAATAATAATTATTATTATTATTATTAGTAGTAGTAGTGTTGTTCTTAATACTATTATCCATTTTATTACTATTATTATTAGTAGCAGTATAGTAGTAGTAATAATAGTAGTAGTATTGTTATTATTACTATTATTTATTTTATTACTATTATTATTAATAGTAGTATAGTAGTAGCAGTAGTAGTAGCATTGTTATTACTATTATTTATTATTATTTATTTATGCATTCATTATATTCCATATTATGACAGCTTATTGTGACGTCACTGTCTCTCTAGGTAGCGACTGTTCTCAACAGTTTGAGGCGTGCCTGGATTATCCCTGCGACTTCTCCACCTGCACTGACTTGACCCCCGCAGAGGAAGCGGCCCAGGGGCGGGCGTTCACCTGCGGCCCATGCCAAGACGGCTACACTAAAGTGGATCCAACAGATACCTTGAGTAATTGCCAAGGTCAGTTTCTATGACTGATTTATATTTTTTTCTGATTTTTTCACAGAACAAAAATTTCTAATATTTTTATTGCTG
This sequence comes from Protula sp. h YS-2021, assembly GCA_949752745.1. Classification (NCBI taxonomy): domain Eukaryota; kingdom Metazoa; phylum Annelida; class Polychaeta; order Sabellida; family Serpulidae; genus Protula; species Protula sp. h YS-2021. Next base: position 2,483,658 of record OX457031.1, on the reverse strand, counting down.
TAATTGAATATATTTATTTGTATGACGTGTCTAGGAACATGTTTCATTTAAACATATTTAACTGTCTTTACCAAAATTGAGATTGAGATAATGAAAGCGAAAAGAGTCTTACTTTCGTTTCCAGGCGCAAATAAGTGGTCTCTACATAAAAGAGATTGATTTTAAAAGCGAAACCAAAACCAATTTCACTTTCGTTTGCAGACATAAATGAGTGTGCTGCAAACAATGGACAAGGAGACTGCCTGGCCCCTGCCACATGTACCAATAACATCGGCTCGTTCACTTGCGCATGTCCTTCAGGCTACCGACTGTTAGACTCCGGCCTCAGTTGCACCAGTACGTAATTATAGCATTCCTTTGTATATTAAAACCTTTTCTCATATTCCATCCCTGAGGTTTATGCTTTATACCTGAAACGTCTTCAGTTTAGCGAATGTAACAGCTCAACTTATCGTATAGGTGGTGGAGGGAGTGGGAAGATTAGGCGGGGGAGGGCGCTGGGGTGGGGTGGGGATTCGTCAAACAATCCAGCAGATGACCACATAGGGAACATTCACTGGCATTTTATGTTCAAAATTGAGGTCAACACAGTCTTTCGACTATCCGTTTTAAGCCTTTGTTTAAAATTTTCCCCTCTAACTTAAAGTACTGGCTGCTTTGTTACTGTGCTATTTCTAATCTCTTAGCAACGATAATTTACCCAGCATTTTGCAGTAATTTGATGAGATGTAAGAACAATCTCTAGAATTATCTTTCAAGTATTCAGTTGTACTCACAGGGTTCGCCTAGTGTAGAAGTACTTTAAGTACAGTTTAATTGTGTGTATTGTAAACGTGTGCGATTTGAGTACCCGTTGCTTAAGTACACGATTTGAGTACCCGTTGCTAACATGTATATTTTAAGTACTCGTTGCTAACGTATTTGATTTGAGTACTCGTTGCTATAACTTGAGTACTCCTTGTCCTAATTTTAGTACTATACTGCTCCTGTTTCTCGAGCAACAACAAGTATGCAAAAAGTACCTGTCAGTCAATAGTGTACTTGTTTACTCTTTCAATTGAAGGTATTGTCTGGTATTTTGTAGATATTGATGAATGTGCGGAACTCATAAGCGACTGTACACAAGTGTGTACTGATAACATACCGCTATATACTTGTGACTGTATTGACGGATACTTGCTTGAACCGGATGGTACTACATGTGTTCTGGATACCAGCAGTAAGACATTTACCCTTTTCCATATGGATTGAAATCTGAAATCTGAAATGTGAAACTACAACATATTTTTAAAGGGAGATTAAAGACAGGCATGTTTTGGAGTGACAATTTGAGGCAGCCCTGAGGGAGGGGGTGGTGGGGCGGGTCTAATCCCGTACGTCATCATGCATCATTCGTATTTGTGTTTTTTTTAAATGACCCCTAAACGCGTAGTGCTAAGTTTGAAATAATATCCCCTTTTATAACCACATGTGAGTTCGTGGCAGTTCCGATAAACCGTCTCATCCTTTTATGGTTAACGCGGAATACTAAATGAAAACTACCTCTCCTTTTCAACGAAATTGGAACTCCGCGTGTACCGCGCCTGGCCGCAAAATTACCCCGCTTATCTTCTCGCGTTTTAAAACTTGTGGTATCATGCACATGAGATCATGTACTCCCTTCCCCCTCCCGCTCGGAAATAAACAGAGAGACAGACAGAGACAGAGAGGTTGAGAAAAAGTATCTATGATAAACAGGCTTAAGTTATTTAAATAATATACTATTGTGTCTCAGCTGTTGATGAAAATATATGTTTGTTTAACACAAGTAAATGTAAATACATCTAATTGAATAGATGCAGGTGATTCATATATATATATATATATATATATATATATATATATATATATATATATATTTATATATATATATATATATATATATATATATATATATATATATTTGATTGATAGATGTAGTGTATTGATATGCATTTTTGATTGCCATATGCATATAACTGATGTCAATTTGATTGACAAATTCCGATAATAGATCTCCAATTGATTAATAGGTGAATTTATTTGATTGCGATACGTAGGTACAGGAGCACATTTGATTGATAGATTTATTGATATATATATCTTTATTTGATTGTCGAATAGATAATAGATGCCAATTTGATTGATAGATTTCGATAATTGATCTCTGTTTGATTGACAGATGCAGCTATAGCGACAGCTTGTCCGGATCCAAATCCATGTGAACAGATCTGTGGCGTGGATGGGAGCGGGGCCAGACAGTGCTCCTGCATGGCTGGTTTTGAGCTTGATGCAGTTGGTGGAGAAGCTTGCAATAGTAAGTCTGCCATAGGAATTTGAATTTGCAATCAAGGTTTAAAATTCATAGGCTTTTTAATTGCTAGGTTTTGCATTGTATGTGTTTTTTTCAGATAGGGTTGTAACTATTTAATGCTCCGAGAGCTTTGTAATTTGCTGTTATGCTATGCAATAAAGTCGTTTACTTGACTACAGTAAAACCTCATTCTGGACAAACCCTGAAATACCGGACAACTGCCAATACCGGACAAGAATTCTCAGTCCCGTTTTTTTCCATTAGTTGACATGACCGCTGAAATACCGGACAAGTCTATATACCGGACAAAATCCGCAAGTCTTCCCGTTTTCCGGTGTAGGCAGGTTTTATTGCATATCAAATTGGTAATGTACTCGAAGAGGTTGACGGTTAATTTGTTCAGTTGTTTAGAGGGTCGGTCTGGTAATTTCAAATTTCCGGATTCGAATATAATCCGGGACCAAAAGCAAAGGATTCACCTTCGTTCCCATTGTGTGAGCTTGCAATGTGTCAGATTACCTATCACGGAATTCAAAATTGTCAAAAGTAGTTCCAACGTACCGTGTTCAAATCCGGCCAGGGGTGGAAAGCAGGACATTTACCTAAGCTAGTATTGCGTCAGCTAGAGGAATGCAACGTGTTGCATTCACAATTACAGAATTCATAATTATCGCTCAATAAGTAGGTCGGCCAGCATTTTGTTTTTAATCTGTCATGTAACTCATAAAAGACGGCGAAAACGGCTGTGGGGGCGGGATGGGAAGCGGGAGGGGGGGGGGGGTGGCAAGTTGCCGGAAGTATCTGGTCCAAACACACTCCTCACCCCTTCCCCGTTCCTCCTCTAGCACTGCCAAAGCCGAGAATGTTGTTTTACGCATCAAAATAAGAAACTAGCTGGAATATGTAGACTTGTGAAAAATAAATTAACATTTAACATGATTCCATTTCAATCTGGTTTGAAGTAACAATCATGTTTTCAAAATGAATCTTTTTTTTAGATATTTATATGGTCTATTGTTATTTTTGTGGTGTTTCGTTAAACACAGACATAGACGAGTGCACGCGCGGTACAGACGCGTGTCACGCTAACAGCACGTGTACAGACACAATCGGAAGTTACAACTGCACGTGTCAAGACGGCTTCTCACTAGCAGATGATTTCAGGACGTGTATACGTAAGACAAACAGCGATATATTTCAGACTTTACTTTGTTTATTGAAAATGAAAATACGGCAAGATTTATATATAGCTAAATGTTAGTTTGCAAAAGAATTAACATCATAAATATATTTATAATTATTTTGAACGGTACACAATAAAACTTGGGTACTTCTGAAAAATACTTTAAGTACTCTAAGCAGGATACTGAAGTGTAACTGGTCAATCACGGATAACAAAAACAATTTTTGTTTTTAAGTTTTTTTTATAGTCTGCATATTTTTGGACTTAGAAAAAGAAACGCATAAGGTATTACAACGAATTGTCTGTTTTATTATTATTCGTTATTCCTAGCAATCAATAAGATTATGCTTCTAAATACCGCTTAATGCTGAGAGAAATATGAGGTACAATAAAATTGCTTTACTAGTATTATTTGCATTTCATAACTTGTGGCATTCGAGAATTGTGGTGTGCGAAATATGGTTTTTAACAAGAGTTTTATTTAATGAGAAGGGTGCTGTATTTGAAACTCATCCACGGTATGTTTCCCAGTCACTGGCTGTACCGCATGTCCAGAGGGCTTTGAAGGTACTCAAATAAGCCAATTGAGGTGTGTAAAATACGCATTTTTAACAAGAACTTATTTGACAGCTTGTGAGCCTGGCTTCTGGGGTCCCGGATGCACACAAATGTGCACGTGCAGAGACTCATCTACCGTATGTGACCCAGTTACTGGCTGTGCCGCATGTCCAGACGGCTTTGAAGGTATTCAAATAACCCGATTGTGGTGTGCAAATATACATTAACATAAATAAAACAGCAAGATAATATCTAAAACTCTTACTGTTTTGTGATATATCAGAAATCTTAGCTAAATCACTTTTAACATTAATGTAAACTTCATATGTTAAACATTTATTTTGAATATTATTGAATAAATGGTCAAGATGAGCCTGAAGGTAAGATAAACACTGAAGACAAAGTATCATCTTCAAACGTGGCAAAAATGTCATATCCACTGAAAAATTAATGTTCTGAAATGGCCACTGATAAAGAAATGCAGAAGGCAGATCGGGGGAGTGTAGGGGAGTGGGGGGAGTGGGTGGGGGCGGGGGGGGAGTTGGGGAGGGCGGAGGGAGGGCTGCTTAAAATTGTGTGCATCTTTGCAGAGTTTAAATATAATGGAAATTGAATCAAAGATGTTTATTTACACAGCGTCTGGCAACTGTAATCAGGATATTGACGAGTGCAGCCAATCAAATCCATGCGTAAACCACACGACTGACTGCCGGAACTTACCGGGAAGTTACGAGTGTGTCTGTGAAAGCGGCTACGAATATGAGACTCGGGATACTTGTCAAGGTATAATAAAGCAACAGTCGGTATTTCTAAGATATCTATATTGTATGTTGCCTATATATTAGGAGATAATATATGGTATGTAATTAGGGCACTTTATGAGTATATATTAGGTCTATATATATTACATATCAGGTAAAGAACAAGAAAGAATAGTTAGGTGAAATTAGTTCAAGGAGTACCCCAGAAGCACGGGATCTGACCCCCCTGGAAATCGGTCCAAATGACTATTAGAAATTAAAAGAAAATATAAAATATATACAGACAGCGAGTTTTGAGGAATGTTCAAGGATGTGTTTTACTAGCAAAATATTTCGCTGTTGACCTCAACGGATGTCTAATATATCATTTTTTCTTTCAAAGGACCATAATTTTGATTCGCGTTGACATCAGAACAGTTGCACGTTATTTTTTATCACCTTAATGTTTTTGGTGTATGTTTTATAGATATTGATGAATGCGCTTCAAATCCATGCCAAAACGGAGCCACCTGTTTAAATGAAATTGATCTGTACAGTTGTGGTTGTCAGCTAGGTTATGTCGGTGATAACTGTGAAATTGGTATGTTAATTGCAATTCGACATAAAAGTTGTGTCCGAGTTCTAACCTACAATTTCTAATTGCAATTAAGAATTTAAATGTGTGACAAAAGTGAAGCTATAATGAGCACAGCTTTGTAAAACTATGGTAATTGCAATTTAATATAGTTGCTATAGCAGCTAGGCTATACGATGAATAACTTGATGTACTTTAAATATAATTAATAAATTACATTTGAATATTTAACTTAGTGACGAAAGGCTATGCTTAAAATAGCTATTCAGTTTGTGTATATACTATGGTTATTTGTAATTACATATGCTTACGCTAATTGTAATTACATGTATTTAAGCACCACTGTAAATGAAAATAAACGCTGTGCATTACAATAAAACAAAATAAAATTCACTTGTGGTTTTGGCACAATTGTAATTAATTACAATTGCAATCCACTTTTTAATACAGCTAAATGTAGATTTAAATGTAGATCTGTTCCCTTTTTGCAGATGTGAATGAATGTGCGAGTTCACCTTGCCAGAACAATGGGACATGCAATAACCTGGTGAATTCCTTCACGTGTTCATGCACCCCTGAGTGGCAAGGCTATCTTTGTCACGTTCGGGTTATCCCACGTAAGTTCTACATTTTTCACATATTTATGTTTTTGAAAAACCATTTTGTCGTAATATTGTTTCATCAATTGCAGTATACAGTTTCTAATTTTCCTTTCATCATCATCATCATCATCATCATCATCATCATCATCATCATCATCATCATCATCATCATCATCATCATCATCATCATCATCATCATCATCATCATCATCATCATCACCATCATCATCATCATCATCATCATCATCATCAACAACAACATCATCATCACCATCATCAACATCATCATCCTCATCATCATCATCATCTCCATAATCATCAACATCATTGTCAACAGCACCACGATCACCACCACCATTATTGTCATCATCGTTTTTATCATCATTACCATCATCATCCTCATCATCATCTTCCTCCTCCTCCCCATCGTCATCGTCATTATCATCATCATCGTCATCATCACAATCCCTAACATTATTGTATTATCATGTTTTGGTTTATTATTTCTGGTTAAATATTCAATTATCAATTCTATACTTAATTTTTTCTCTTAATTAGTTCCTGTTATTAGTACTCATATCTTCACGACTAAAATTACACCCCTTTGTCTATACACATTTCATATGTCTGTTGTACCAATCAATTATTAAAATTATTCTATACTTTGTTTAAAGTTATTAATACAATAAATAAATTTTGTATTTCAAATGTCTTTCTCATTTGTAAATGCTAACTAAAAGCCCACTCAGAAAGATATAACCTGCAAGCTTCAATAACCACATATTTATTTTGTGTTAATTCTGGCAAATATTTAATCTTCTTTTCAAAAAATTGCTCACAATGATTGTGTTAGCAAGCAAACACGAATAAGTGCATTTTGTTATATATTATGCGTAGAAACAGATGATAAATGAAATAATCAATGCCAGTGCGCTGCGACTGCAAAATAAGCACGGTTTTTTTATCAATGGTAAAGGAGTTATTCGTTACTACGTATAATAGTGCACTCTGCTATTGCTAACAGCTAATACGTGCGCATTGTGCATTCTAGAGCCCCTAACAGTGCTTTGTTTAGTTTGCTTAATGCACCAAAATTCATATCATAATTAGCACTAGTAGAGGAATTATATACACCAACGTTCAAAGTATGATCAATTTTGCTGTCATTCATATTTTTATAGTTTGTTATTCAGCTGGATGCTGAATGTCCGCTATATTGTAGCTAAAAATGCCCAGCTACACTGCTTCTACAGAGGACTATTAACTAGACTGCATCTATAGAGTACCGTTCAATTTTCTTCATTCCAAAATTTACATTATTTATAAGCCTTCAAAGTCAAATGTTGTGAACTTTTGAGCGCAACTTGACTAGTGGTTTGTATGACAAGGAACTCGATGGGCTCAGGCAGGCGCGGTATTCTGCTCTGTCCTTATTTATTCCCCACAGGGGGAATATATGCGATCGACGGTCTGTCAGTCGGTCGGTCTGTTGGTCTGTCGGTCGGTTGGTCTGTCGTTCTGTCGGTTTGTCGGTCTGTCATCAAGAGCTTGTTAACACGATAAATTAAAAACTGCTGCAAGGATTTTAATGAAACGTGGTATGTAGCTTCTATGGGAGAAAACACAGGTCGGTATTCTAAGTGGGCCAGGTTCGTCCAAGAAAAATGGATCAGCTCGACTTCAGCTCTTTCAAAATTTAGCTCTTGACTATTGATGACCGTGTGTAACTGATGGGGACTGTGTGGAATATGTGGGCTATGCACACTGCTCTAGTTTTTAAGGATGTCTTTATTTTTAAAAATAAGGATAAAAAAGCTATTCTGCTCTATCCTCAAACTTAACAAAGTCTTTCAAAAATAAGGATAAAAATTAAGGATGAACCATCTAATCTCAAGAATAAGGACGTCCTTAAATATAAGGACAGACCGGAATAACACTCCTGGTCTCTGCTATATCCAACTCGTAACACACATATTTTCGGCATAGGGAATTGATTCATGGCGTGGATCCAGAGAGAAAATAGCACAGGTGTTACTCAGAGTGCAAATATGTATAGTAAACATGCAGTTCAAATCTTCCGCTGTCGTATTTTAGGCTTTACCCGCTGTATCCATGGCATTGTTCTGTCGCGCTGAACTTTCACCAATAACACTATTGCATCTCTGACACTGCGTCATTGACACTTTATTTATACTTCCCTGTGAAGAACAGCTACTCCTATGCGGTCAGTTTGAAAATTATGCAGATTAATTGAGGTATTATTAGCACAGCTCATGTAACCACGGACATGTAATTCTAACTATGAATTGTGCTAAAAAATGGTGTGTAAAATTCTGCCTAACGCTTATAACATACAACAACAACAGGCAATTTTAAGTCCATAAATCATTCTGACGCCTTTAGTTGGTATAAGATTTTCAAACAACTCTTATAACTAACTAACTAACTACCTAATTAACTAACTTACTAATCTTTACTTGATTTCAATTTTATTTTACTAATTTTTATAACATTTACACATTATAGCTGTCGTTTAATGCTTTGTAAATATACCATGCTAACATTGTAATGTCCTTTTCTTAAAGAAATCGAGATAGAATATGCTGGATTTTTCATCGTGGAATCTGCCTTCTCTCCTGATTTGTTGGACACCTCAACCAGTACTTATATGGACTTAGCGAGGGCTGTCAGAATAGGTGTAAGTAAATAACTAACTTGTCTGTTTTTGTTCTCAACCATAGATTAAGAGGGATACTATAAGTTTGACCGTCGTCCACCTATCTGTCCATCCTCTTCTGCTGGTTCGTCAGCCTGTCTCTGTGTTAGTCCATCGTTCTGTAATACTTGGCATATAAATGAGCTACCCTAGTGGGTAGATGCACGCTGTTTTTTATTTTGATTTTAATCCAATTTCAAGGTGACAATGAACGCCATTCGTAGATTTTTAGCGACAGGAGCTGTGTTAACTACGATGGCTTGTTTGTCCATTATTAACACCTAATGCAGTGAAGCTCTATTAGCAGGTCTAATATATACAATGATGCCAAAATGCACAATAAAAAACATGACCCATATAGCCAAAGCTTGTGAACCCAAAATAGGATCTTAGCATACATTCCATACTGTGCGTGTATTTCTCTTGCATACTGTCTGCTAAGCAAGTTCTACATTGATAATTTTAATTGACAGTCAATTAGTAGCGTTGCCGAAATTAGATCAATTGTTTGAAGGACACGGCAAAGGGATTAATATTATAGCGGAAGTCACCCCTCCTCCCTCTCTCCCACACTCGGTACCCCCGGTTACCATCTGGTTGCCCTCCCCCCTCTATTTTACTAAATGAAAGTTAGCTCCATTTTGAACGAAACTTGGACTTTGCGCTGACTCCATCTGCCGGTAAAATTACTCCTTTTCACCTACTTTTTTGGACACGCATTGTAACACATGTGGGGATATCAAGTGGCCTCCGTTGACTGACGGAACAGCCGTAGTTTTAAAGTAGTTTACTGTTACTGTACTCATAAGTACTTTCTTGGCAACCAGGTACTTAGCGCATGCACCGATGGTCGAGATGCAATAGACTGTGAAATATATGGGATTACATTCAATGACTCATCAGGCGAAATTGTAGTGAATTTTCAACTAAATATAACGGATTTTATCACCTCAAACGAGACGGAAGAAGAGGTATTCGCATTGATGGTAGAACGCGCAGAAAATGACACTCTGTTTGCGGATTTGGTGGTTAAGGCAAGCTCCATTATGTTGGGAAGTTGTAAGTACTATTTTTTCCATTACATTACCTTCTCTTGTCAGTTTAAAGTGATTATTTCTTAGTAAAGGTCTGTTATTCAGGCTTTAACATTCCCTCTAGCGGACCATTTACAGTATCGTTCAATCCGATTTGGTAAAAATTTGTATCAAAAATTCTGTTTGGTTGACTTTCCTTTGTTTTCATCATAAAGAAATGGACAAGCAAATCACCTCGATTGTGCTTGAAATCTACAAGTGTTTCTTAAATCTACACGTGCTTCTTAAACATACAAGTGTTTGTTACATACACAGCACAGTACTCTTGAGCCATATGTATTACTCAGGCAATAAACTTTATCCATCTGAGAACATTTTAGTGGGGTAGGTCGAAGATGCTCTCATGATGTGACTAAAGCGCAATCGTTTCATCTTTTAGTTGAGAACGACTACTGTTTCCAGCATACTTGCTTAAATGGAGCGGCATGCGTAGAAACGTCGAGGAATTTCACGTGTCTGTGCGCGCCTTCTTGGACTGGTTCGATATGTGGTGAGAATAAGTCATTGATTAATTCTGCAATAATTTCTGATGCAAAAATATACTATTAATTAATAACTTTGACATGTTATTGATTTATTGTGATTCTATTTATTTATTGCTTTTAAATATTATTATTTATTTGTGTTATTATGTTCTCTATTATTGCTTATTTATTTCTCTTTTTTATTACTTCAAGTTTATATTGATGGACTTCCTATTGTGCGAAAATAATATTAATTATTTAATTAATAAATTAATTAATTAATTCCTGAGTGAATATAGGCTATATGTATTTTTATTCTTTGCTATTAGAAGAGCCATTACATTTTACATAAAATGATTGACCTAAAATACATTTCATGAATGCAAATTATCAATACCGATATTGAGTTTTTCTATAAACAACAATTAAATTATTAAATTTGTTTTATTTGTTCAATTGGACATCTTTTTTACAGGTGATGAAATTGAAGATGAAGGTAAATAAAATAATCTATTAATTAAAATAAAGATATTCATGAAAATAAGTAATTTCTGGTAAAATAATTAAACAATGTAGGGAAATAATAAAAAACATAGACAAAATAAAGTTTTTTTAGTTCAGCGTGTAAAATAACGTGCAACGTGAAGAAAGTCGGATGCTGTGCAAGGGACAAAGGTGTGTAGAAAATCTGTTGAACACAGATGTTCTCTGTTGACCAAGTAAACTAATAAAGTAAGATGCTGCTTACAAAGGTGAATTACTAAAACTAGTGATTAAAGTGATAACAGTGCTAAGATGTTGATTTCTAGTGACTAGAAAATGGGTTTGATGATAAGTAATAAAGGTGATGACTGCCAGGGAATAAGCCGGCTTACCTTACCTTGTTAAAGTGAGATGTTGGTTGCCAGGGACTGATCTGGTTTACAATACCTAGTCAACGTGAGATGTTGGTTGCTAGGGGCTGATCTGGTTTACAAAACCTAGTAAAAGTGAGATATTGGCTCATAGGGACAAAGCTGGCTTACACCTCTAGTTAAAGTGAGATGATGGTTGCTAGGGACTAAGCTGGTTCACAATACCTATTAAGGGTGAGAAGTTGGTTGCTAAGGTCTAAGGTGGCTTGCAGTCACTAGTACAAGTGAGATGTTGGTTGCTAGGATCTAGCGGCAGCCTGGTGATAGGCGTGACAGTTGGAGTTACCATGTCAGTAGTTATCGTCATATTCTTCACATTTGCGGCATTATACTTCAAAAGACGCCGAGAACAAAGAGAAAGAGGTAATATAAAGAAACTGTGTCAAAAGTAAACGCATAAAGAACCCTGCTTAACTATCTGTTTCATATCAATGAGCGACAAGAAGCTAAAAAAATAGATATGATATTTTTATTACATTGCATGAAAAAAAACATGAATATGCGTGACAAATTATAGAAATCTCAATCATGCTGTAATAAATTATATTTGTTTATAATTTATTCATACAGAGACCATATGAATAACTGTCGACCCGTTAATCACATGTAATTTATACGCCGATTTAAACACAACATTTTGATAATTGCAAAGTTTTAGATAATAAAATAAAGTGTATTGCTAGAAACCAAAATCATATATGAATCATCAATAATTATTCTTATCATTGCATCAGTATTTCCGTTGACGTTGCATAATTCATTAAGTAAGCACATTTAAACTAAAGTATTAGTTTTAGAGTTCAGTGTCCAAACCGGAAGCGGAAAATACAAATATCAGAAGCTGAGAAAGAGATTTGCTATGTAGGTGAATATGTAATTTTAGAATTTAAAATAAAAGATAATGTTGATTTTTATTCAATATTAAGGCCGATTCCTGGACAACTGGACAGACTCAAACTCTCGCAGAAGCAACTATTTCCACTGGCGTTCTAATGCGGGCTTATTTTGGCCTCCCAAATATGGGACCAATGTAGTTGGCACAAGCCCTCGAGATAACAAATATCTGGACAAAGTGGATTCAAAATCTAACCAATACTTAGATGAACAAGGTTCAAAATCGGATGACAGACAAACTCAAGCTAAATATGGACGGTATTTCAGGTATGATTTTTCTTTCTTTTTACCTTTCAAATGAAGATAAAATATGTATCCAATGCTAAAATAATAATAACGATTAATTTCAATGTTTAAACAATAGGAATGTTAATAATATACAGATGTTCACATGAACAGTTGTTTAAGGGAACAGCTTCTTAAGGAAAAATCTTTTTCTAACGGTTGTACTGTACCTTTATTGATAGTTAAATAATTAAAATTTGATTTATTTGGCTCTAGTTGGCTTGGTAGAAACTTAAACAATATTTTGTTATTTTTAACATGCAAGATGGAATTGACAAATCTCGTACATACTCATAATATGGCATATAAAACGTCAACAATTGTGGTGTGTAAAATGCATATTGGTTGTCTTCTGAAGTGGCACGTCGCAATAGCAGCTATGTTACGTAAACTTATACACACAACCTGTAATCAATTGTGGTGTGTAAAAATGTACACTGAACTGTTGTATTCTGCAGTGGGGCTCGTCGCAACAGCGGTCGCGATTATGTCACGTGGTACACACAAGCTGGTCGTGCTTATGACAATGGTTATCCAATAAGCTCGAGAAGCTCAAGAAGCTCTCAAATCACAAGACGTGAGAGTTCGAGAAGTTCTAAGAGGTAATAACCGCCACTACGCAACGGATTCAAAGTGATCCAAAGTGTTGGTTGTGCTCTTGAGCTAACCGTACATTTTGCATCAAAATCAACAGATATTTCTATATACAGTGTGGATTGTGATATTGCATGAGCTCGATTAAAGACGTTATTTTACTCAAAATTATAAATATGGAAACACAAATGTTAACAAATTCGATCATTTCGTTTCATCGACGGCGTCCTTAGTGACGAAATAGTCCCATACGAAATAGTCCCATTGTACCAATCCTAGTTCAAAGACTGATGCATAAGAAGCGTAGTGATATCGAGCAGTGAAGCAGCAATATTTTTGGGATTTCATGAAACGATCCCTACGCCAGAATGCTGTTTTCTTATTTGGTCTTACAGACAAGTTTTCGTTTTACTTTTGCCTTAAGTCGTAATTAAAAAAACTATATCAATAGCAATTTATATTATCTTTATTATTATTGTTATTATTATTATTATTATTATTGTTATTATTATTATTATTATTATTGTTATTATTATTATTATTATTATTATTATTACTACAGTGATTACAGGGGTGGTAATTATTACGGCAGAAGGAACCAAGGCTACAGCGCTTACAGCTGGTATTCTCACCACAACATTTATAACAGTCAAAATCACCAGGGCAACGGAACACAATATCCAAGCGATTACAGAAATGTTGTGAGTTGTTTCGGTTTTTTGTTTCGAGGGAGCGAGAGAGGGAGGGAGGGACGGAGGGAGGGAGGAGCACAGAAACGGAGGGAGGGAGGGAGGGAGGATAGGGAGGGAGGATATTCTATTTTACATACAGAGTTTCCTTTTTGTTTATTCACAAAGGACTGGTCTGCGATGAGGAATGTTTCACGAAGACACCAGGCAGCTCTTGGCCGTTTATGGAACACAGCCCCAAATACTAACAGTGGATGGAATTTTTACCAAAAATATTTCTGAACCGAAACGGTCTTCTTTCCGAATAACATAAATGATTATACAAAATATTGTTCACAGAAAATTGTAGAACAATGTTATTAGACATTGGAAAGTTGCTCAGCTTAGACTTTGAAAAGATGCTCAGTTTAGACAATGAGAAGTTGCTCAGTTTAGACAATGAGAAGTTGCGTCGTTCTGTTACTCTTTCTTGTTATGTGTTATGTTTTCTTAGCCTTTAGTGTGTTGATGTTGTACACATACTCGGTGGGCACTCGGAAGGAGTTTGTTGATATGTGTGTCCATGACATTTTAAAAGGGTTTATCACTGCAGATTGTCTAGTCTTTTTGTTTAAGGCGGATACCCATATAAACTTCACATCCTAAACGCAGAATATCAAAATTAACAACACCCGTTTTCACCTGCTTATATGAGCACATGTGTAGCTAAAACGCACGCTACTGCAATCTCAGAACCAAAACTAGGCTTACACTTACATTGAAAAGTCTGTTCTTGTGGCATGCAGTGTGCCCCCCCCCCCCTTTGTCGTATACGGCGTGCAGTGTGTCCCTTTTTGTCGTATGCGATGTGTAGAGTGCCCCCTTTGTGTCGTATGCAGCGTGCAGTGTATAAGCCTAATCACACTTTGGGTGTTTCGAATAATTTCGGAACAAGTTACAGGGTCAGCTAACTGTTAGATTTTTGTGAATACTCTCACTGCTGTTTACAAAGCCGTTTGATCTTTCTTATTGGTTATATATATTGGTTATATTATATTGGTTATATATATATATATATATATATATATATATATATATATATATATATATATATATATATATATATCTGTGTGTGTGTGTACGTGTGTGTGTGTACATATATAAAACACTAACAGCAGACCCGGTAACTAAATTTTCTAGAAACATAGCATATTCAAATGTTTACATACTACATTTATGATCTGTGTTTCAGTGTCTTTTTTATTTGAATATTTTTTAGGTGATTTGTTTTGAAAAACCCTGAAATGTGTCAAATGGGATTCTATATTTTCAAAGAAAAATGTTAGTTATTTATTTAAGGTATTAGTTGAATGAATCTGTGTGCGAAGTATTTGTAAATTCTCTCTCACTCTACGGCTTCCATACAAAATGTGTATACACACAACTTTCTACATGTTTTCTTTATTAAATGACTTGGTTATCTCTTAGTTATAATATACGCCGTTTGAAAAAAATGTGTACAAAAATTATGCGTATTGGAATTTATGCAAAATAAAAAAAGAAACAAAATTAAAAACTAACCCTTCTACTTTTGTAGCTAAATTTTTTTCGTTTTTTTTTTTACCCATACATTAAAAATATGATACCAAGTGCCCCCTTCTTCTCGTCAAGCAGGCGTGGGCTTGTTGATAAATAATTGCACCACCGAGCTTTTGATGGTAGCTGCCTGGTATATAGTTGTTCCAAACAATATCTTATCTGGTGCAACAAAATATTGACAATCAATAGCTTTTTCCCAAAAGAGTAACATTAATCAATGATATAATTTTTTTCTTTTCAAAGCTATACCAGGTGTGTCATATTGTGTACTTTGTAATTGAATAAGTACATCTTTTTGGGTACTTCATGTGTTTTAAGGGTGACGAAATATTTGTCTTATATGACTCATGTTGCCCCTCAGGTGTCAGTCATATGGTGCTGTTTTATACATAGTAATTATTTAGAAACATGTATTCTAATTTTGAGGACAGTAGGTAATAAAAGGGAAACATATAAAAAATGACTTGTTTTATTTCTTTATTACCATGCAGTACCCATACAGAAAACCAGTATGTTTGCAGCCCACGGGACTGGTAAGAACGTGCAGCTGTACTCAACGCTCTTCCAGTACCGAAAACGTGACGCGACGCACTACTGAAAGTGTGTACTTAGCATCCCCAAAACAACATAAGTAAGTAAATAAAATATCGCAAAAGAGTGCAAAAATATCTAGTTTAGAAGAGAACATAACTTACAAAAATTAAATAAACAAAACATATAACCACACTCATCTTTAGACCAATTGATACGTCAGTCTCTGCTTCTAGATAATCTCGTCGGTGTCATCCAATCAAAGCGTGAGCCAATCTAGGTCATATCTCTCGACCGTGTCATCCAATTAAAGCGTGAGCCAATCTAGGTCATAATCTTGCAAGTGTAATCCAATCAAAGTGTGAATCAATCTAGGTCATAATCTCGCTAGTGCCATCCAATTAAAGCGTAAGCCAATCTAGGTCAAAATCTCGTCAGTGTAATCCAATCAAAGTCTGAACCAATCTAGGTCATAATCTCGTTAGAGCCATCCAATTAAATCGTGAGCCAATCTGGGTCATAATCTCGTCAGTGTCATCCAATCAAAGTGTGAGCCTGCGACGTTAATCGGTCATTGCCAGGCAAATGAGAATAAAAACACAGCACAAATAGTATTTTTGAACAAACTGTGCAGGTGAAAACAAAATAAAGTACACCAGCAAAATATTTCGGTATGTATCCCAGATGTTGATAATATAACGGATTTTGCTTATTGTTCTATGCACAAGTGCATTGTACCTTGGTGTTTAATCTTTTTTAGTATTAATACCAGTCCATAGTTTCGTAATTTTGAATGATCTGCTGGCTAATTGCAGATCTGCTTGGTCTTCGCTTTTGTCTTGGTTTGTTGGAGAAGCGTTTCCGGCAACTGCGTATATTTTTGGCAAATGTTGAAATATCCACGAATATGATAAGACCAAGTTCTATAGACAATGTGAGGATGGCGAATGTTGAGCCTATAGCAACGGCGTGCTTAGCCTCAACCGGTTCTTTGAATTTCTCCATTTCCTCTGCACTGAATACCCGGATACATCCTTCAAACTTCGGATTCCACTCCCCTGTGACGTCATCGCATGTGGATTGTTTTTCTTTGTTATTTTCATCGCTTTCGAATTGGTGATCTGATTTGCATTGATATGTCACGGTTTCCCCTCGAGCGGGGTGGGGGTCACTGAATTTTATATCCAGCCAAGAGGGGAGAGGTTGGCATGCTAGTTGTATAGCTTGTGTGGTTATCTGTACAGTTGTGTGGTCTTTCGTTGTCTGATCTCGTGTTGTCTGGTCTTGCGTTGTGGTTTGGTCTCGTGTTGTCTGGTCTCTTGTTGTCTGGTCTTGCGTTGTGGTTTGGTCTCGTGTTGTCTGGTCTTGCGTTGTGGTTTGGTCTCGTGTTGTCTGGTCTTGCGTTGTGGTTTGGTCTCGTGTTGTCTGGTCTCTTGTTGTCTGGTCTTGCGTTGTGGTTTGGTCTCGTGTTGTCTGGTCTTGCGCTATTGTTTGAAGTGTTGTCAGCTGTTCTAATGTTGTCAACTGTTCTAATGTTGTTAGCTGTTCTGATGTTGTCTGCTGGTCTGGTGTTGTTAGCTTGTCTGATGTTGTCCATTGTGCTGTTGTTGTCCTGCCGTTCGTCGTTAATGACGCTTCTTGGGTCGTTTTCGCTGCGGTTGTTACGTCACTAATGCTCACATAGGACATGTTGAACCCGAAGTGCGTCACACTCCAGTCAGAAACAAAGACTACCGTTAGCATTTGTCCGGTAGATGTGAAAACAAGTGGCTCTGCAATAGACGATACACAGCCTTCCCAGATGACGTCATCGATGACGTCACCGTCATAAATAGTGACATTGTCGTACTCACAGTCGGCGCTGTATTCAAGATAGAAATCATTGACGGTTAGTTCAATGACAGAATGCTGTCTAGTTCTTATGTGCCAGATGCATTTTGCAAAGTTATCGTAATTGTCTGGATGGTTGGCTGTGGTAAACCAACCAGGAGTCGTCGCACTCCTTCCACCACCGCATGGTTGGGAGCTAGAATACGTCGCTGTAAAGCCACTTCCGATGAGAGTGTTATCCCCTGAAAGTACAACAGCCAATGTGCTGGTAGTCGATGCCATGGATAGCGGCAGAAAGGTGGTGATGATGTAACATCCCGAAAATGAGGTAATTATTGAATCACTTGTTGTGCCGTCATAGACTGTGACGGTATTACCAGCACAGTTGAGGCTTTGGAGGGAGATATCCTCAAAGTTGATCCTTACGACGTTACCAGGGGTAACAGTGATCGTCCATACGCAGTTAGTGCGTGTAGTGTAAGACGAAGGATAATTCGGGGAGGTTATTGTTCCCGATACCTCGCCATCCAGGGTACCACCACAGCTGACGGCATCGCAGAGACCACTCACTAAAATATATAAAATCGATTAGTAAGCAATTGTATAAAATCGATCAATCAGCAATTGTATAAAATCGATTAGTCAGTAATTGTATAAAATCGATTAGTCAGTAATCGTATAAAATCGATTAGCCAGTAATAGTATGAAATCGATCAGTCAGTAATTGTATGAAATCGATTAGTCAGTAATTGTATAAAATCTATTAGTCAGTAATTGTATGAAATCGATTAGTCAGCAATTGTGTAAAATCGATTAGTCAGTAATTGTATGAAATCGATTAGTCAATAATTGTGTAAAATCGATCAGTAAGCAATTGTATAAAATCGATCAGTCAGTACATGTATAAAATCGATTAGTAAGTAACTGTATAAAATTGTATAAAATATGCCTTAAGGGTCTGCAACATAAAGAAAGAGTCAGAAGGAAAAATACTTATTTGCTAGATCAAAAAACGACCTTGCCCTATGACCTTGCCCTACGACCTTTGACTGGAACAATGGAGTAGACTTTCAATAGATCTTAAATCCATCACCACAAAAAAAAAAAAAAAAAAAAAAAAAAAAAAAAAAACGCGATCCCAAAACAATAAAGAAAAACAAATTGTAATAACAGATTTTATTTGTTTAAGATATTAAATGAGTTGAAATATTCATCCAACATTATTTACCGGCAACAAGTGCAGCTCCAAACGCTAGAGTTCTCTTATAAAAATATTCCATTCTTTGATATTTTAAAATTTATCATATATCCTATTTCCAAAATTCACTAGATACTTATTTCATTTTTCTTCTTTTTTTTATTTACAAATGTAAATTTCCATTCCTTTATTTTTATTGTGGATATATATATCTGAATTGAATGAATGTTTTTATTGTTTTTTAATAAACTGAATGAAGTTTTAAATAGTTCAAATTCAGCAGCATTTCTGTAACTACGGTTTTTCTGAACCTATCTAATCTTATCTTATTTAATCCCAAAACCAAAATCAGAAGTTTTACATTAATTCACAAACGCTCAAGCAAATCTAAAAAAACATGGCAAATCGACTTCGACTTGTTTTCGCAAATTATTTAACTGATGTTTGATTATTTCGCGTGAGGCTCTTTAATTTACTAAAAAAAGATACACCCCCTGCCCAATGTCATCTGTTTACGTTTTAAGCAGGTTACAGCTTTTTCTACAGTCTTGTTTCGCTTTAACGTCGACTACCGATAGATAGATAGATAGATAGATAGATAGATAGATGGATGGATGGATAGATAGATAGATAGATAGATAGATGAATAGATAGTAGATAGATAGATGATAGATAGATATGATAGATAGATAGAAGATAGATAGATAGATGATAGATGGATAGATAGATAGATAGATAGATAGATAGATAGATAGATCATAGATAGATGAATAGATAGATAGATAGATAGATAGATAGATGGATAGATAGATCAAGATAGATAGATAGATAGATAGATAGATAGATAGATAGATAGATGAATAGATAGATAGATAGATAGATAGATAGATTGATAGATGGATAGATAGATAGATAGATAGATAGATAGATAGATAGATAGATAGATAGATAGATAGATAGATAGATAGATAGATAGATAGATAGATAGATAGATAGATATATAGAGAGATCTAGTTAATTTCTCAGTCTCACTGAACAGAAACCAAAATTATTCAACTGAGATCAATCTTTCAGAAGGACAGAAAGGGGGAGATCGACTCAGGACACTTGATAGTGCCCAAAAATAGTAAAGAAACGGAGATAAAGAAAGGATAGAGAAGAGAGAGAAGAGAGAGAGGAGAGAAGAGGAATGAGAGAGAGAGAGAGAGAGAGAGAGAGGAGAGAGAGAGAGAGAGAAGGGACAGATTAAAGGTGAGCGGGGAATAAAATAAAGAGTGAAATTGAGAGTTAGTGATTATAGAAAGAGAAAAACTCTTACAGGTTATGCTTTTCAGGTGGCAAAATAAGTGGACAATTTTTTGGGAATAACTGTGGAGCTCTGACACCTCCCTATTAAGGACAAAAAAAGATTGAGTCAGTTAGTTACCTTAATACACAGGTTTTACTGTGAGTGGGCAATTATTCGGGGATAACTGTGGATCTCTGGTTACATTTATTTTCCTGTATTTTAATAAATGACCGTTAAGAAGAGCAAATTGGAACGCAACATGGAAGATTAATTATATGCCGTAGAACAAACCTTTAAACTTGATCTCTCTAACCTGGGTAACAATGGGCACTCACGCTATTGACGCGATGTTCTTTGTTCATTTATGGGGGAGAGGTGGGGGGGGTGTCATGGAGGGGGGTAGGGAAGGGCTAAGAGGCCAATTAAAAGCTCCAATAGAAGTGAATGGACACCGTTAATATTTATTCGTTATTCTTTCCATAAACTTTAACAAGTGTTTTACAGGCCAAAGTTGATCTAAAACCCAGACGAGCAGGAAAAATTAGAGAACGCTTGTAAGAAGATAACTTTTCATATTTACGTCTGAGAAATGATGAGAAGTAAATACATATATATATATATATATATATATAATATATATATATATATATATATATATATATATATAATATATATATATATATATATATATATATATATAGCAGAATTATTTCATTGTTTTCAAAAAAAAAACGACTAATTGTTCACCATGTGTTTTGAAGCGAGTATAAGAGTAGAAACATGTTATTTATTTTCGTATTCCAAAAGTTGAATATGAATCGCAGCCTCGTTTTGGTCAATCGATAGGAAGTAGATCGATCATCGCAGCCTCGTTTTAAATCAATCGACAGGAAGTAGATCGATCATCGCAGCCCACGTTTTAATCAATCGACAGGAAGTAGATCGATCATCACAGCCTCGTTTTGATCAATCGATAGGAAGTAGATCGATCATCGCAGCCTCGTTTTAATCAATCGACAGGAAGTAGATCGATCATCGCAGCACCGTTTTAATCAATCGACAGGAAGTAGATCGATCATCGCAGCCTCGTTTTGATCAATCGATAGGAAGTAGATCGATCATCGCAGCCTCGTTTTAATCAATCGACAGGAAGTAGATCGATCATCGCAGCCTCGTTTTGATCAATCGATAGGAAGTAGATCGATCATCGCAGCCTCGTTTTAATCAATCGACAGGAAGTAGATCGATCATCGCAGCCCCGTTTTAATCAATCGACAGGAAGTAGATCGATCATCGCAGCCTCGTTTTGATCAATCGATAGGAAGTAGATCGATCATCGCAGCCTCGTTTTGATTAGTCGACAGGAAGTAGATCGATCATCGCAGCCCCGTTTTAATCAATCGACAGGAAGTAGATCGATCATCGCAGCCTCGTTTTGATTAGTCGACAGGAAGTAGATCGATCATCGCAGCCTCGTTTTGATCAATCGATAGGAAGTAGATCGATCATCGCAGCCTCGTTTTGATCAAATCGACAGGAAGTAGATCGATCATCGCATCCCCGTTTTAATCAATCGACAGGAAGTAGATCGATCATATTTTACAGTCAAAGTTTCTCATTCAAATGTAACAACAAAATAACATGTATACAAAAAGGATTCAGGAACATGATTATTTACACCACTATACGAAATGTGAGGTCCTAATCATAAGTTATGCTAAAACATCCTCTCCCCCCCCCCCCAAAAAAAAAGAATCATTTTGCACACTGCTGCACGTACAAGAGATAACCTGGGAAGTAAAATGAGATAGTTTATTTCGTGCTAAAGGTATCTAATGTCTAATAATAGCCTTTATTTAAGCCTTTATTGCTTTTCATCGAATACAATAGATTCGGGGAAAAATTGTACCAAGGTATGTAAACCCAACTTTTTACTTAGACAAGATAATATTACAGAGGATAACCTCTCTATGTTATAAAATACCATATATATCAGCTTAGAGTCAATGAGGAAAATTTTCACGAGAACGTGTTTATTAGAAACGCAAAATCACGATATTACACAGACATGCAAACATTATCTGAAGATAAATTCAAATTGAAATGGACCTATTTTGGCGAAGTGTTTTTCAAACTTAGAAGCGGATTTGATATATTGATAGATGGTCGTGACTCATTTATAAGTTGTTATGTTTGTTTGTTTTCCTCATAATCGTGATTTTAATAAGCAAAGTTATTGTTAGAAAACGCCGCGTTTGTGAAAGATGCATATATATATATATATATATATATATATATATATATATATATATATATATATATATATATATATATATATATATATATATATATATATTGTATTGTAAGTGCTTCTTATAGTTTATGCCCACGCAGCGCATACTCGAATATGGCTGTGCACAATAAAATTTCCTAAAAACAAAAAAAAAGTAAACCCAAAGAATGAAGGCATCAGTTAAAAAAAAAACAAAGAAACAATGGATCAATTAACAGATATTTAAGTCAACATTTTATGTCTTTATCTTGATGCTGACTCGAAATAAGTCAATAAAGCTGCTTTGTTTAATGACTTAACTGACGCTTTGATTACAAACAAACTGCAATAATCTGTCGATATTTACGTTCCGCTCGACATTGAAAAATCTTGACAAAATTCAAGTGTTTAAACAACTCCAGAGCAATAAATGTTCAACTAAGCGCAATAAATGATTGACGTTCTCATCTAAAAAGCAACACCTTCAGTTTTTCATGTCAAATCCACACATACATACAGTCTCTCTCTCCTCTCTCTCTCTCTCTCTCTCTCTCTCCTCTCTCTCCTCTCTCTCTCTCTCTCTCTCTCTCGATCCTTCCCCTCCCCTCCCCACCTCTCTTACTCTCTCACCCTCTCTCTCTCTCTCTCTCTCTCTCTCTCTCTCTCTCCCTCTCTCGATCCTTCCCTTCCCTCCCACCTCTCTCATTCTCTCTCCCCCTCTGTCTGTCTGCCTGTCTGTCTGTCTGTCTGTCTGTCTGTCTGTCTGTCTCTCTCTCTCTCTCTCTCTCTCACTCTCTCTCTCTCTCGTTCCTTCCCCTCCCTCCCACCTCTCTCACTCTCTCCCCCCCCCTCTCTCTCTCTCTCTCTCTCTCTCTCTCTCTCACTCTCTCTCTCGATCCTTCCCCCTGCCTCCCACCTCTCTCACTCTCTCTCCCCCCTCTCTCTCTCTCTCTCTCTCTCTCTCTCACTCTCTCTCTCTCTCTCACTCTCTCTCTCCCCCCTCTGTCTGTCTGCCTGTCTGTCTGTCTGTCTGTCTGTCTGTCTCTCTCTCTCTCTCTCTCTCTCTCTCTC